>CM076572.1:741955192-742124206 GCA_034641835.2 Pinus albicaulis
ACTCTAAATACTTATGATGGATATTTTGATACATAATATGGTTATGCATCCTTTTGACAACGTGGTTCACTTTTTGTTTGTTCTATGGATGCATTGTTGTGTATGCATGTGATAAATTCCAATCTAGAATGTTATTTACAATGGTATCTATATAGTTATTTTGGGCTCCTAGAACATGATTGAAAAAAATGGATTCAAATTCACATACCAAAATATTAACTCATATATATTTTCTAAATATGACATGATTACACACATGATAAATTCCATTGAATTGCATGACGAGAAGGAATCAAGACAAACATGGAGCTAAAGGATGTGATAGTTGAGGGAATCGACTAAGAAACCTATCACTGTGTGATATTCGGCCTAATTTGTGGTAGAATATCTGATGTATACACCATTGGAATGGACTAATGAATGGAAAAGGGAGAAAATGGCCCAAGTTATCAAGGCCAGATTCCTGGAGAAGGGACTCACACCATTGTCATAAACGATATATGGTGTGGATGATGGATCCATATGAAAGGCGCAAGAAGAAAACCAATAAGATGATGGAATATGCAACCTACCTATATGCAAAAAGAAAAAAAAAATTCATTTCAGTGGGAAACATTACGCATAAAATATCTTTAGGTAGAGTGCATTGCGAGGGTTGAGGAGAATCTTTGCCTTTGGGCCCTCTAAAATATATGCCCATTTTACCAAACACTTACAAATTATCTAAGGATTGTGCCACAATGGTTCAAACTTTACATGTTCTAGGAGATCATGAGATTGTCGTAAAAAATAACAAGGTTTCCTTCATTAACGGTATGAGGGTGGACTTTAAGGTCATAAAAGGCTTTGGTGTGCTTCTTCGCCTCTTCTCTGGTTGCAATGCAACTCGTCAGTCTTCATTGTCTCGCTCTAGCGTGAAGAGTATTTTTTTTAAGGGTTGGGTCTCTGGGAGGAGTTCGATGGCAAGGTGTAGGGAGGGGATTTCACCCTCAATTGGTAATACTACCTCTTTTCCAAAAACAAGGTAGAAAGGAGTGAATGTAGTGGCAATTTTAATAAAATTTGTATAGGCCCATAGGATAGGGAAGAGCATTAAATTCTAGTTAGTTTTATGTTTATCATAGTTCGTTGAAGCATGGTTTTTAAAATTTTGTTGAAAAATTCAACTTTTTTATTCCCGTGGAGGTAGAAGGATGATGAATATTGATGCTCAAAACCTAATAGTGAGGATAGCTCATGCCAAATATCATCTTCAAAGTGTCGGCCATGGTAAGAAACCAATTGTTTCATAACCCTAAATTGAGCGATAACATGGTTAAAAAAGAATAGGGTTGAGATAGCTTCAGTTTTATTGAATGTAGGCATGGCTTCAGCCCATTTTGTCAAATAGTCGACAACCACAATTATGTAGTTATGGACATTGGTTGATGTGGGACGACACTCCATAAAATTTATGGCCCATATGGAGAAAGGACAAGTTGCAATAATAGGAAGGAGAAGAGCAAGTGTATCTTGCACATGTAGGCTATAAAATTAGTAATTGGGACAATGTATGACTTCCTCAATGTAATCAATAAAGAGAGAAGTCCAAAAGTATCAAGCGTGCATGATTTTCTGGGCAGTGGGCATACCAAAGAGATGATCACCACAAGCACTACTATGAAAATCATTGAGCACTTATTCAACTTTAGAATGGGTAATATAATGACGAAGGACAATTTCAACACCATAATGATACAAATAATCAGGAATGAGAAGGTAGCAAGGGGCTTCATGTCGAATGTGTCATTGATCATCATAAGTGAGATGGGGGGTGAATTTATGGGTTCTCAAATAAGTGAGGATGTATCCATACCATGGGTCATCAAAAGATATAGTGAAAAAATATTTGCTAGGAAGGTCATTATATATCGGTAAATATTTCATACCAGTAGGAAATTCAGATATGAATTCAACAAAGGATAATCATTTCTTACACTTAGGTGTTACAAATTCCAATTTAAAGTCGTAGATGATAAAGATAAATCAACCATAATTTCCATTGATGATTCACTGACTCAATAATAAGGCCATGGGGTTGGAACTAGTAACAACCTTGGTGGTACGGGTGATGATATAATGATGAAGTTTCTAGACAGAGAACATGAAATCTAGGGCCAAATTGTCTTCATGGGAATAGTACACAGGGGGTCCACTAAGGTTCTTATTGACATAATATCTTACATGCTCATTTCTGGTTTTTCCTTCTATTGTTAGGACCCCAACAACAACATAGGCAGATGTTGATATGTACATATTGAAATCCTTCTCAAAGATAGGAAAAATAATAAAAGGAGTGAAGGTGAGATCCTGTTTAAGGGCATCAAAAAAATATTGAGTTTAGTCACCCCAAACAAATGGAATGTTAGATCACAAAATTATAAGAAACCCATGAGCAGTTGTGGCATAGTTAGGAATGAATCGACACAAAAATTTGGCTTTTCCTTGAAGGCTCTACAACTTGCAAAGGATGCGCGGAGGAGGAAGTTCAAGAATGGTTTGAAATTTAAGAGGTTCTATGGAGATCCCAACTTTGGACAAAATTAAGCCCAAAATTTAACCAGAAAAAATGCAAAATTCATACTTAATGGGGTTAAGGTGAATGTTATAATTGTGACATCGTAGGAAGATGGTGCACAAATCATTAATGTGTTGCAAGCGATGCTTTGAACGAGTGGTGAGATTATCAAGATATGTAATGATAATGTGAGCCAGGTCATGGAAACAATATGACATGGGATACTAAATTTTTTCCCCAACATTATTTAAACTAAAAGGCATGCACTTATGAGTGAAAATTCCCCACAGAATAGTAAAAGTTATTTTATATTAATCTCCAAAGCGGATATAAATCTTATTGTACCCCAATAATCCATGAATGAAGGAGAGGACCTCATGTCCTACACAATCATCAATTATTTGGTCGATTTAAGGCATTGGGAAGTTTTCTTTAGGACAAGATTTGTTTAAATCATGAAATTCCGTGTAGACATGTATAATGCCTTGTTTCTTCAAAATGGGAATAGGGTTGGAAAACCATGAGGTATACTCTGCTGGGTAAATGAATTTGGTTTGATTTATCTTATCAATTTTAGATTTAATGGCATCATTCTTGAAGGATGGATAGGCCTTATTTTGAAGGATAGGAATGGAATCAGGCCATGTGTCAATATGATTTTCAATAATGGCAGGATCAAGTCTGGGCATCTCAAAATAAGACCAAGAGAAAACATCACGAAATTATTTGAATAACTTTGTGTAAGCCTCAATTTATTCAAAGGTACATTATGCCCCCAAGGTGATATTATCTTCAAATCTTTGTTTATTCGAGATATTGATTCCAATGGTGCTGTTAGGGTCCTATAAATATAGGATTAATAATTTTGAATTTACTCTGTTAAAATCTTGAAATATTGTACATACCTTTTCTTTTTGCAAATGTATTCCTAAATTAAAAAATGAAAAGAGGGTATGCCCTAAAAGAAAAATCAAAGGACAAAAAGAAATATAGATCAAAAGAATATTAAATATGGACCCCATCAAAACTAGATCATGAAAGTGTTGCAAGTTTAAATGCCACTACTATTAGTTTATTTTTGCAAATAATATTATGTGCAACTTGTTCAAAATGCCATAATCCATGAAGGTCAAACTGCTTAATCTTGACCTCTCATGCTTTAAATTTCATGTTGTTAGATAGAGAATAAATATTTTTACAAACAATATAAACTTGGCAAATCAATAGTTAAAATAGAGAATAAATGAGGAGCTCAACAGTTTAATCTGAGCCCTCAAATGAAATAAGGTTAGAATTAGATAGTTTTATGCTTTAAAAGAAAAATGGATTTAGGGTTGCAAGCTTAAATGCACCCATGAAAATGATGAAAAAATGTTAGAATAATGATGGGTAGGTAGAAAGCAGTTCTGCAAGGCATGTAATAAAACATCATCTGGTAGATTACTAATTTCCCCTCCCCCAGAATGTTCCAGTATTCAAAACCTTTAGTTAAAGAGGCTCATATCATTTCTCTGACTTTTGTTGGGACTAGACCCAAGGCTTAATGAATGATTGGTAAAAAGTACTAGATTCCCTTCACAAAATCCTTTTCCTCAACAAAATCCCTTTTCCTAAGTTTAAAACACTTTTTATCTAGGAAAAGTAAAACCCCCTTGAAAATTTCCCTTTTTCATACAAAATCCTCAAAAAACCTACAAAATACTATTTATCCTAAGTATTAAGTGTGAAATGTTAAAATGGGGCCATCGTTATGAAATTCCGCCTTAAAAAAACATGATATTACACTTTACTTAGTGTATTTACTATTTTCACATCCATTTCATATTAACATTTAACTTATGTATTAAATCCCCTATACCCTTTTTCCCGTATTATAATTAACTCCATTATTTTACAGTTCTCCAAAACCCATAGTTTTAATATAACCCAAAGTTTTATCTACCCACATGTCAAATATTTCGGGCCTCGCATATTGAAACCCCACCTATATACATAGGCGCCATATAAAACTTTGGTTATAACCCAACCCCGAATAAAACATTAAAATACTTGATTTATACTTATACAAAGTCAAAATCCGGCCCCACACACCCGACCTCACATCACATTAACACCACTGCAATTTGATTGCATGTCTGCCATCAAATCAACCTTCCCCCAAATTGGATGGCATTCACATTCTTCACTCCCCGAAAATTAACCAACCCAATCAACACTAAATGGGTGGTTTTTCCCATCCACTCCTTCACTATGTGTCGCCACCAGGTGTTATTGCGTTCAATCGCGAAAAACCACCATATGCCTAAAAGAAGTGCGAAGAATCCCATTACCCCTTCCATGCAATCTGCCAAACCAGGTACTGTTCATTCATGCCAAATTTTAAAGTAAAGGTTAATCAATGTTGAAATAACATTAATACTACCCCTCCAAGTCAAATGTTTCACTGTTTGTTAAGAAAACTCTGAGAAAACCTTTTGTCGACCTATTACAGAGAAACTAACTCCAATTAAGCTATTTTGAGCCAAAATTAAGCCTGAATCCAAGCATTCAGATACACAAAAAATTGCAGAAGCAGTCACAAGCATCCTAAAGATTGTCCCAGAGAAACCCTTCTTGCAGACCTCTGTTTCATGAACAAATTGTTTGATTTTTGCAAGTTATTCTCAGAATATGAAATTGGGCCAACAATTTCAATACTAGTTGAAAAACTTGTTTGCTCCAAATTCACAGAATTTATTTCAAAAAACTTCATTGAAAAAATAGTTTGTATACAAAGAAAGGATTAAATCAAATTCAGAGAGAGATCATAGAGATAAAATTGCACAGTGAAGGGTAAAAGTGAAAAGGTGATAGAGAAATCAAGGTAAAACAGTAAAAGTAAAATACGGAGGTAGAAAATGGTAAATAGAGATGAAAACACTTTCACCAACAACAATGAAGTTTATCCAAAGTAAAATAAAAAACAGTGAAAATAACAAAAAGGTTAAAAGATGAAAACAGAGCAGGAAGGTACATTTTCCAGAAATTTCCTGTTTAAGTCATAGTTTTTTAGAACATATTGTGACCAATACAAGACAAATTTGCAAAAATGAAGGAGGTTTATGTTTCTAAGATGTACACCTACAAAAACCTCTCTCACTTTTCTAACATCCATTATGGGTTTGGACATATCAAACAATATTTGAAAGCACTCTTTACAGAAAAGTTGTGTTTAGTCATCATTTTGTAGAGAAGATTGTGGTCAATCATAAATTATTATTACAAAAATGGAAGTGGTTTGTGTTCCAAGGAGACCCATCTACAAAAACCTATCTCACTTTTTACACAGGTATTACAAAATGAGAGATACATGCATATATTTACAACCTATTTTTCAAACTGTGTAAAGTTTTGTTTTAGACATATTTTTTCAGAGTAAATTGTGAACAAATGGAGCAGAATTTTATGAAACTAAGAGAGATTTATCTCAAAAACATATTTATCTACAAAAACCTCTTTCACATTTTACATATATATTTCGGATTGAGATATACAAAGGTATCAATGGACCTAAAGTTTGCAGAATTTCTCGAGAAAAATGCACAAAGGAAAGAGACAGTTAGTGACTTGGATGCCTCATAATCAACTTAGAGTTGATATCAAATTCGAATTCTATTCTTTGTCACCATCAATCCATAAGTATAGTGCCAAATATATTCATTAATTTTGATTTTCCTTTTATTAAGTTCTATTCATGTAATACAGTTTGAGATATTTGTAAACCAATCTTGATATTTTTTCAAGATATTCTAGTTTAGAATTTGTAAAAATATTTCATCCTTTGAAGTATTATGGTGGAACAAATTGCTGAAGATTTCTATAGTCATTTTTTATGTACCTGAAGGGTTTCTTGTAGCAAGTTCAAGTAGCAGACTGGATCAAAGCCATAAGCATCATATTTCAGGATTCATGTGATGAGCCATCGAAGTGAAGTAATTTCTTCTGTCATTTTTTATCTTCTTATGTTTTACATACTTTCATAAATGTGTTCTAAATTTGAATGATAAATAAGGAATTTTATTACAGAATTTGTTAAAAGCACTCTATCTTGAACTATTTATCATTTCTATGTTTCTTGCTGATTTCCAGAGTAGGGAACCCTTAATTGCTCCCTCTTTTGAATGACCTCTATCTTCTCCTTCCTTATCCAAATCAAAGAATCCTTAATAGCTCTTTATCCCGATTAAACCACTTCACCAATCATCCTTCCAATATATTCAATGACTTGTCTATATTGCCTTGAAAATATTTGACTTTTGACCTTGATCCTAGTCTTGTCTACTTGACATTTGACTTCTTTGCCCGATGGAAAACCAGATCTATTACTATCAATCTCTTTAAGTGATTTTTCCCACCAACAAAAACAAATCTTAAAACCAAATCGTCTTTATAACTAGCCTAAAATAAAACATTAAAACAAAGTTAAATCTTATAGAGAGAGCCCTCTCTGAACCCTAGGAAGGCTAGATCCTAGAGTTTGAAAGTAGGTTTGTGGTTACCTCGGACTATTTTTTTCTTTAACCTTGAGAAATTACTGAGTGATAACATGTGGGAGAAATGTTTTCCATGTTTGATTCTTCGAAAGCATCCCGTTTAGGTATAGGATTTTTAATTCCAACTGACTTCACCATGGATGAAGTCTTTGGACTCCACAACATATTGATCATGGGATTGTTTTGGAAAGAAATATGCATGACGACACATATCATCCTAAAGGTAATAAAGGGTGGTCATGGCTTCCATGATGTCCTCATTATAATGAAATATGGGGGGATCAGAGGAAGGGGGACCACTTGATGATGGGGAAATACCTCAGGCATCGTCATGCGAGATGAGGTTATCATGAACATTTTCATAAATATGGGATGGATGACTAGTGCATATGACATCTACCTATTTTGAAACTAAAGTGTCCTTCGAACATGGTTCAAAATAAGCACAATAGTAAACTCCAAGTGAATCCAAATGTTGACAAAGGCAACAAGAAAAGGATTCTAATTTAATTTTCCCTTGATTAGATTAGAATAAAATTGTAATTTCACATCAAATGATAGATTGTATGAGTTAAATAAGTTAGGATGACTTAATTGGTTTAGTTAATTTTAGTTGAGGGTCAAACTAGAGGCATTTAGATCACCTCCTACATTATAGGAACCTTGGTGGAGTTTATTTTGAGTTGTAATTAATTAACTCAATTTATCTGAGTTAAAGTCAGTTAAAATAATTCTAACTGATGGATGAACTGGTAGGATGTTAAACAATGGGGTGTCTCTTCATGTGTTAAAACGACTAACTGATAATTCACTCATAAATAACTCGTGCGTGTTAGTTATGAAAAAACGTAGTTGAGATTGGAGTTCAAGGGCAATGTACTATCAGTTGTATAATTATCTGAATTGCATAGGTGGTCATAGGAAGGACCCTAATGGATTGCGTAGTATGGATTGGGAATTTTCCTATTTAATAGGGCCTAATTACCCAAGGAAACAATGAAAGGAAATTTGGATCCTCGAGGGCAGAAAATTGGTTAAGTATTGAACCAGGCTCATCTAGGAATCATTGAGATAGATAGAGATAGTGTAGAGGTTTCTCATATTGGAGAAAAGCATAGTAATATTCTCATATTTTATAACTTATGAAATGTACAGATAATGGGGTTTTTAGCTAAGGCTTTCCCTTGGAAATACTCATGTGTTTTGTGATTGAGATTATTTCTCTTTCATTTTTTGTGATTTCAATATATAATTTGGTTTTCGCATTGGTAGAGTAGATTCAAGTATAATTTTTTAGAATATTACAATTATCGGTTGAATATACGTGGATTTTCTACATGGTATCAAAGAAAGAATCACTCTAAAAGAGAATAATATGAGTTTGTTTTGTGTAGGTGAATCAAATTTGTATAACTACTCTTCAGGACTAGCAGCAGGATCATGATGTATTTCTCTGGATTGAGACTTGAATATTCCCTAGAGGGTTGTTAAGATTACATAGCTTGGAGAGATATGAAGGAAGCCGTGTTGGAGGAAAATGGGATAAAGAAGTTCATATACAATGATATTCCTATGCCTATAGCAGTAGATGCTCAAGTTTTGGTGACATGGAAGAAGAAATAGAAAAGGAAAGAAAGATTCTATTGGAAGGTGTTCAATATCATATTGTGTCAAAATTCAGAACAACAACAACCAAAAGAAGTTGACATTGAAATACAAGCTTAGAAAAATCAATATGGAGAAGGGTGACACAATACCAAAATACTTAACCAAGATCAATCAATGTTGAGATGAGCTTCAGAGTGTTGGTGTTATAGTTATTGAGGATGATCTGGTGAGCCTAGCACTTGTAGTAATTCCCAAGGGTTGGAACAGATACCAAGATTCAGTGAATGGGAGGGAGAAGCTAGCAGAGTGGGAGAAATTGTGGTCTGACTTGGTACAAGAAGTGATTCGTTGGAACACCAGAGATGGATCCTCATAAAAACATGATGATGAGGAGAATTGTGCCTTGGATTGAAAGGAAAAGAAAGATAAAGGGAATTCATCCCATTCCAAATCAAATTTTGGTTAGGCAAGAAAGAATAAGGACTTGTCAAAGATTAAATGTTTTCACTATCACGAGTTAGGACATTATGCCATGAAGTGTCCGCATAAGAAGCTCGACAAGAATCCCTCAAGAGGAGCAGTCGGTGAAGATCTTTCTTCAAAATTAGCTTTGGATTTCACTCTCATCACATGCATCGTGTCATCGATGATGGGTTTTGTGTGGTACTTGGATAGTGGAGCCTCATTCCATATCAATGGAAACAACGATTCTTCAGCAACTTGGAGGAGAAGGACCTCCCGATGTGCATCAAGATGGGAGATGATGGGAGGTATAACGCAATCGACATTGGTAATGTTACCTTTTCATAGGGATTCTGGTTCTCCTATCACATTGAAAGGTGTCATGTATGTTCCTAGATTGAATAAGAACTTAGTTTTAGTTTCTATGTTGGAGGACCGTGGCTACAATGTGATATTTAGAAAAGGAAAGGAATTCCTTCATCACATAGCCACAGGACAAGTGAAGAATAGTGGGGTTCGGGAAAAGAACCTCTAAAAATTGGATGTAGAAGATTCTATTTCCTTGAGGACGAAAGTAGAGAAGGTGGAGAACTGAGACATCGGTGATATATGGCATATAATATTGGGCCATCTACACCATAGAGCTTTAAAGATCATGCAAAATATTTCTATAAAAATTTCCAAGGGTGAAATTGAGTAGCGTGATACATGCAAAGGGTGTACATTAGGGAAGTACACCAAATATACCTTTCATGATAAGGAAAATCGAGTGAAACAAATCCTTGAAATAGTTCACTCACATGTGTGTGGACCATTATCGACAGCCTCCATGACCAAGCACATGTATTATGTGATTTTTGTAGATGATTTTATTGTAAGTGTTGGATATTCTTCATATAGAAGAAAAACCATACGTTCTCAAAATTTTGTGATTTCAAAGTACTTGTTGAAAAATACACAAGAAATAAGGTAAAGGCTCTCAAGAGAGACAACAATGGATAACATGTGTCAAATTAATTCAATAAATTTTTTGCATCAAAATTCATTCAACGAGAGTTCATAGCACCTCATAACCCACAATAGAATGGGGTTGCAGAAAGAAAGAACATAAGAATTCTAGGATCTCCATTGGTGATGTTACATGATCAAGGCCTACCGTTACACTTGTGGGTGGAAGCATGAAACATGGTTGTGTATGTGTAAAATAGAAGTCCTCATCAGATTCTCGAGATGAGTACACCAGAAGAATCCTTTTTTGGTAAGAATCTAGATGTGGTGCACTTTAGAATTTTTGGTTGATCGGTTTACTGTCATGTTAAAAAGTATGCATGAAAAAATATAGAACCAACAACTGAGTTGGTCATATTTGTGGGGTACAATGATACACCTCACAACTATTGGTTGTACTTGCCATCTCATAGGATGAAAATAGTTCATAGATATGTGAAAGTTGATGAAGGAAAGTCCAGGTGAATTTCCCTTTGGAGGGACCTTCAGATGCATGCATTTGATAAGATATTAGCTCCAAAAGAATAACCTAAAGATGTGGAACATCCAAAAGTATAGGACTAGAGAGTGGAATCATTCACTCATGCATAGATTTCTATAGATTGAGTGAAGCATACCAAAGAGGCTGATAAGTTGATGCATGATTCTAGAGAGAATGTGGGAGCACCCACATCCCAACACAGGAAGAGAAGTTCCCCATATTGGTACACTGGATACATGGCTCTTATGAGTGAGAGGGTAGAGACCGATCCATCCTCATTCGAGGAACAAGTGAAAAAACAAGTATGATTTGATGCCATGGTAGAGGAGCATGACTCCATTATCATAAATAGTGCATGGGAAGTTGTCCAAAAACTAGAGGATAAGTCAGTTGTAGGATCCAGGTGGATCTAAAAGGTGAAGCAAGCAATATATGGTAGTGTGGAGAAAAAAAATGCCATATTTGTGTCCAAGGGTTTTTGTTAGGTGGAGGGAATAGATTACAAGGAGACCTTTGCTCCTACAGCAAGGTACTCTTCAATCAAATCTATTCTTGCACTTTCAGCGCAGATGGGATGGAAGATAAATTAGATGAATGTAAATGCAAATTTCCTTAATGGAGTGATTGAGGAAGAGGTGTATATATAGAAAATAGAATTATTGTATACCTTCGACAGGAAGTCGTATGTGTGAAGACTCAAGCAAGCATTGTATGGACTGAAACAAGCACCTTGTGCTTGGTACACTAGGATCAACATCTATTTCACTAGGTTGGGCTTCACCAAAATTGAAGAAGATGTAAACTTTTACCATATTGTGATTGAAGGTTATTTATTATAGTATTATATGTCAATGATTTAATTCTAATAGGTGATGAGAAGTTGGTTGAATCTTGCAAAGAGGATCTACCAAGATAATTTGAGATGAAATACATGGGCTTCTTACATTATTTCCTTGGTTTGGAAATTCAGAAAAGATATGGGGAAATGTTTGTCTCTTAGGGAAATTATGCCAATGATATAATAAATAAGTTTCACATGGAGAGTAGAAAACCCATGGAGACTCCTTTAGCAGGGAATTGGATGAAGGAAGATGCTACTTTAGGTGAAGTGGTAGAAGCTACCATTTACATGTAGCTTGTGGGTTCACTCATGTACTTGGTGAAGACATGACCAAACATGTGTTATATGGTTAACCAACTTATTCAAGAAATGGTTAAGCCAACCAAGCTCTATTGGAAGGCAGACTCAAGCAAGCATTGTATGGATTGAAACAAGCACCTTGTGCTTGGTACACTAGGATCAACAACTAGTTCACCAGGTTGGGCTTCACCAAAAGCGAGGCATATGCGAACCTTTACCATATTGTGGTTGAAGTTAAATTATTGATTACAGTATTATATGTTGATGATTTAATTCTAATAGGTGACGAGAAGATGATAAAATCTTGAAAAGAGGATCTCACAAGATAATTTGAGATGAAAGACATGGGACTCTTACATTATTTCCTTGTTTTGGAAATTTGGAAAATATATGGGGAACTATTTGTTTCGCAGGGCAAGTATGCCAACAAGACAATGAATAAGTTCCACATGGAGATCACCAAACCCGTGGAGACTTCTCTAGCAGGGAATTAGAGGAAGGAAGGTTCTACTTCAGGTGAAGTGGTAGAATCTACCATTCATAAGAATTTTGTCAGTTCATTCATGTACTTGGTGAATGATATCACTTTCCCTAACTTCCTAAGGTTGACAATAGGATTAGAGAAAGGTAACCACAGACCAAATTTTGGCCAAGTAGATAGCCCTACCCAGAGTAGAGAGGGCTATCTCTATGTCACTTTGCAGTCAAAGGGATGTATGGATATAATGTTTTAGGCTAGTTATGATGCTCAATAGATTAATTTTTTTCTTTTTTTGGAGTTTTGTTGAATAGGAATGACAGTTAGGAGACTAGGTCTAGGGTATTGATGTAATTTCAAAGGTTTAGTTGCATAGGTAAGGGTGAGGCCAGGTATGTAATATAAGAAGCATGATTAATCTTCCATTGTGTATAGAGTGAAATTATAAGGAATCAGAATAAGCATTATACTGAATTCATTCATTAGAAGAGAAATACAATTTCATGAAAATATTATGAAAAAAAGAGCATGGAAAGCATGTTTTTTGTCAATAAAATGATAAGAATTAGCATAAAGAAGAATATATATGGAATATGAGTAACATAGCATTCAAAATAATGATTTCACAGAGAAAAAAAAAAACTCAAAGGCATACCACTGGAGTCTCAACACTATGTCTGCAACATTGTCCTTGATTTCATTAGCAAAATCTTATCGTATAGCTCCATTACAAAAAACAACTATCCAAACCCAAAAATGAAAAAATAGAGTCTAATTATAGAAAATATAGATCATGACACCTCACCATGTCGAAATCCCATCCCAAATGGATCATAAATGCAAGAGATGAGCCATTTCCTAGTTTCTATGGAGGTTAGAAACCATTCCCTGAAATTTAGCTACAAACTAGGAGTGTTTGTCCCTTAAATTAATTACATATTCCATCATATAACTCTAATGAAAACTCATAGCCATGAATTTGTGACCATTTCTGAGCTTGAGAGCTATACTGAAGGAATCTAATGCTGATCTGTGACAATTCTGACTGAAGAATTTAAAAGCAAACTGCAAAATCTTAACAGAACTTTGGAGGCACTTTGAGAAGTCCAAATTAAATTTTTAAAACATGGCCAACTATCCCCAGGTGTCTAGTTTCCATAGCATCTTTAATTTTCCAAAATTGACCATGGGAAGGCCTTCAAAAATCCATTCTCCCAGGGTCAGTCAAAAGCGTAAGAGAGGGTCCAAAAAGGAGGTAGAAAAATGAAAAATAGGTGGTTTTTCAGATTTTTCTCTCAAATTGTAGCTTGTCGTGCCAGGAGGGTTACTGATCTATGATGTATTAATCAAAATAAATCCATCCATGTAAATAAATCACCATTTGGCTGCATCCAAATCAAAAATTCATAAGTGTCTGTTACCCTTCTGCAATGAGAAATTTTCATAATTCTACCAAAAATCATGAAAAATACCAAAATTTCTCCAAAGCCTTCAAAATTGGTTCTTTGACATCTGAAAGAGATAGGATATATATATAATGAAGCTTCAACCAATAAATCCAAGTTTCTCCTCTCCTTGAGCTTCATTTGTGCTTCTTTTTGACTTGTTTCAACCTTACTTGAGAAATGGTATCCCTGGTTCGATAAAGACTTGTCATGTGCCTTTGTAGATTGTTATCCCTTTTAGCCTTATTCAATAACTTTTCCAGTTGTTAATTAATTATTGATATCCAAATTTCTCTATTCTTATTGATCTCCATGGCAATGAGCTCATCAGATGTTAATACTTCAAGTTGATGAATTTGTTGTTTCTCTTTCTCCAATGCCTTTTCTAGGCCTCTTGTTCTTGGTATTTTTGCATGTACTTCAGCTTTTATCTCCTGCACTTGGTCAAAAATAAAAATCCTCTTGCCTTTACATATGCTTGCCTCCATGTATTATTTGTGTTTACTTTGAAGGAGATGATTCACTTGCAATTGAAGATTTTCCCATTCAAGGAAAGTAATCTGGGATTGGGAAATGGAGAAGGCTTCTTTCAATTCTGCAATCTCTTTATCATTATCTTTGATGATGTCTTCAACTGATGTGACCTCATCATGCTCTGATACCTCAGGATACATTGGCATTGAATCATCATGCTGATGCAAAAGAGGTTGCTCCTCTATCTGACATTGCTCATCATGGGTGTCAAATGTAAGAAATCTCCTGGTAGACTTAGGCACAAAAACTTGGCTCCTGCCTCTCTCATATGTGTGAAAAAATCCCACAACACTAGGGACATATGAAAGCTGAATATGCATACTGGAAGAGCCAATATCCATTGGATTTGGTGATGATTTAATATGTAAGACAGAAAGAGTTGTTGATAACCTCTCCAAGAAGTCTTCCCATGTCATGTTTATGGAGGACAAGTGGTGCAACACAATGAGCTTGATAAGGCCCCGATGAAAGAGACTATTATGATGATATTTTTTTCTGCATTTGATCCAGGTGGATATTGGTGGCCACCCGCCTATTCCACTTGGGGCTCCACCATTGTCTCTTTCAGTTTTTTTCACAACTTACTATTTTTAGCAGTTTTTCAGGTCCTGAACTTCCGGAGCCATTTTGAAGCCCCAAACAGAGATAGTATGCTGAAGTTACATCCTCGGGAGTTTGAAACACAAATTTACCCAAACGGGGCCCATATTTTTGGCGCTTCATCTCCTAGGGTTAGGTTTTTTGGACATTTAGAGTTATCCGTTGTTTCTCCATAATAACTAGGCCCTCGAGCCTCATTGTAACAGAGTTGAGAGGTCTGTAGCCACCACATCTCTTCTCAGAGATTCGCTACCAGCACCCTAGCTATTTTATTTCCATCATGTTTTTAAGAATATTTCTATGATTTGATATTAATGAATGAAGCCTTATTTCCACTGTATTTCTATGTTTATGGTTATTTCCATATTCTGTTGTGTTCTTGCATAAATCCGGATCAGTGGTATTAGAGTAGTCTATTTTTTCTCGATATTTCTTTTCATGTCCCCAACGAGGTCGGGGTATAAGGATTTAGGGCTTGATCTGGTGGAACCTTTCGTTAAGATCAAAATTTTTACAAACTCCCTACAACCCATGAAAATTTAAAAGAAAGATGAGGAGCAAGATATCCTATCAAATATTGCCCTGAGGAGGCTCCGAAACAATGAATGTGATGATAGATAAATTTTCCCGCCTCCTTCAACGACCTCGACCTATGGCACATCTGATCCAACAACCACTCGACGCGCGAATCACTTTAAGGTACAAGTAAACTTTGACATTCCCATATTTTAGGTCAAATAGATGTACAAGAGATTCAGAGATAGATGGTTTAATTCCATGAGTTGATATTTTGTTCATGACTTTTCTCACTGTGAGAAGATTACTTCGCACCTCAAAGGCGGCCCCCCCATGTTAAGGACTGGTGGGAAACCTACCGTGAGAACAAGGACCAGACAGAACCCTCTCTGTTCTCGGCCGTACCAACTTGGAATTCTTTCCGAGACGCCGTCAAGGAACAGTACTATCCCGTGGGGAGCTATGAGGACAAGTACATACAATGGACCACGCTGCGACAACAAAGGGATCAAGATGTGCATGAGCTGACGAATCTGTTCCATACCCTGCGCACAAAATTGGGTATCAAAGATTCAGAGAAACATCTGGTGCTAAAGTATCGCAGCTGTCTGCACAAATACATTCAGGAGGAAATGGAGTTCCTTGACATCTCCTCACTTGGTACGGCATACCGGTATGCTGCCAAGATTGAGCAGAAATTCAAGCAGAAGAAGCGAGACTTTGGATCTGCGAATCAAAAGCAAGGGAAAGGTGCTTCCAAACCACAGAACAAAGGACCGAGCCAAGGCATGGCAGCTAAAGACAAGTCATCGAAGCCACAAGAAAATAACAACACCGCAAAGCCAAAGAAGGACGCGGGAAAGTGGTGTGAGTTCCATAAGAGCTCCACTCACAACACAAGTGAGTGTCGGGCCAAGCAGTCGCTAGTGGCCGAGATGAGGGCTTCTGAGTCAGATGCATGCTCTGACTCCGAATCAGAACCTGAAAAGGTGAATGAAAAAGAGAAACAGATTATTGATGCGGAGCCCAACGCCACTGTTGCCACTACAAAGATCCAAAAGGAGGAACCGGAATATCTAGAGGAGGAGGAACGTCTCTTCCACTCCTAGATGTGGGTAAAGGGCTCCCCACACTGCTCATTGTCAGACAATAGGAGCCACAAGAACCTCATTTTAGCATATTTCATGAACCTGATAATGATAACCACAACGCTGGTTGGACAAACCATGGCTTGGCTCATTGGTGGGATCACCAAGGATTCGGATCTCCAGACAGCCCAGTGCTGCCACCTTCCCTACAACTTCAAGCCCTTCATGGATGAGGTATTGTGTGACTTTTCCCCTCTTGAAGTTTGTGTTGTATTATTAGGCCAACCATACTTTTGAAAGCGACATGCTGTGTATGAGTCCCAGCCTTGTGTTGTTATTGTTACTTTGGGAAATAAGTTTTATAGGATACCAGAGGTACCATCACCTCCCACTATCTCCTTTTTTACTGCAAAACAATGTAGTAAGCTCATTTCCCAAACCAAGAATTTTTTTTTCCTGATGATCTACCCCTAGGGCAAGAAGAAGACTGTGGCCACGACCTACAGACATGGCTCCTCTGCATGACAACAAAAAATGGAAAAGGTTGTGGAGGAGTACGGGGACATCTTCACCTCACCCACAGGGGTGCCTCTACACTGTCAAGTCAAGCACCCCATTGACCTGATCTCTGTGTGTGCTGCTACCCAATGGACCGATCTATAGGCACTGATTCTATATAATGATGAAATCAAGAGGCATATTTAGGAGCTGCTCCAGAAAGGTCACATCTGGCCAAGTTCATCGCCCTGTGGGAGCCCGATCGTGTTGGTACAGATGAAGGATGGGACTCGGAGACTCTGTATTGATTATCGGGCGCTGAACAAGATCACTGTTCAGAATAGGTACTCGATCCCACGAATTGATGACCTTCTGGACCAACTTAAAGGGGAAAAATATTTCATCAAGATCGACTTGAAGTCTGGGTATCACCAGGTACCAATCGAACCTTTTGATGTGTGGAAGACTATCTTCAAAGCCAAGGAGGGCCTTTTCGAATGGCTCGTAATGCCTTTTGGATTGAAAAATTCTCCTGCAACCTTCATGAGGTTGATGGATGACATCTTGCATCCATTCACCAACTCATTTGTAGTGGTATACTTGGATGACATTTTTATCTTCAGCTAGACTTGGGAAGAACACCTCCACCACATCTGAGAAGTCCTCCAAACACTGCGGCAACACAAGTTGTGTGCCAATTTGGAGAAGTGCACTTTTGGTATGACCCAGGTTCAATATCTGCGATACATTATTGATGAAAGGGGGGTGCATGTGGATCTCTCCAAGATCCAAGTCATTTGGGATTGGCCAGCCCCAACCACCCTAACAGAGCTTCACAGCTTTCTGGGTCTTGCTAATTTCTACTGCAGTTTCGTGTTGGGATTCTCTCATATCACTTGGCCTTGAGTCAAGTCACCAAGGGAGGAGCGAAAGCAAAATTCTGTTGGTCAGAATCTCAACAGAAGGCATTCGTATAATTGAAACATCGCCTCTGTTCTTCCCCAGTGCTCACATTACCAGACTTGCAACAACCATTTGAGATTGAGACAAATGCCTCTGACTATGCTATTGGGGTATTTCTTACTCAACAAGGTCATCCAGTGGCATATCATAGTGAGACATTGTCTAATACAGTTCGAAAGTATCCCACTTATGACAAAGAAATGTGTTCCATTGTGCAGGCTTGTCAACAGTGGAAGCATTACATTTTGGGGAAGGAGACAATCATCCACACAGAACACTGACCCCTATAGTTCATACATACACAAGGGAAGTTGCAGAATGATCGCCATAAGAAGTGGTCCACATATCTACAACAATTTCATTTAAACATCAAGTACAAGAAGGGTAGCACCAATAATGTTGCAGACTGCCTCAACCAACCACCGATCGTGGCCATAACCACCGTTCTCAACCCTTGTGGGAATGAGACTTATGATTAGCTGCTTCTCTACAAGAACGATCCAGAATTTAGCTACACATACAAGGCACCCTTGGGGGATATGCAAGTTCCAAATTTTCACCTCCAAGATGCACTATTATGTCTCCTGGGACACCTTTTTGTTCCTTCAAGTGAGCGTGCCAAGATGATATGGGAAGCACACTACAGTCAAGTCGCTAGGCATTTTGGGGTCGAGAAAACAGTGGCAGTACTGCAGAAGAATTTCTATTGGCTGAAACTTTGACAGGATGTTGGGAAGTACATCAGATCCTGCACTACTTGCGCCATTGCCAAACCGACCATCAAGAAGCAAGGGCTCTATACTCTGCTACCTACCCCCTAGTCAACCTTGGGAATCCATATCCATGGATTACATGTCAGGCCTTCCTTCTACTAAGCATGGAAATGACTATGTTTTCATGGTCATCGACAGATTCTCCAAGATGGCCATTATAGTGGCCTGCAATAAGAATATCACAGCAGAAGCCACTGCTAAACTATTCTTTGAACGAGTGTGGGTGCACTTTGGGATCCCACAGTCTATCATATCAGATCATGACATCAGGTTCCTCAGCACATTTTGGTCCAACCTCTGGTCAATTTTGGACACCAAGCTCACCAAGTCCACAACTTTCCATCCCCAAACTGATGGCCAGACAGAGGTCATCAATAGGATGATTGTACACATTCTACACATGTACAATTCAAAGCATCCACGTACATGGGATGAGAGCCTTCCCTATGTACAACACAGTTATAACTGGGCTCTCCACAGCTCAACCGGCCACAGCCCCTTTCAGGTGGGCTTGGGATTCCAGCCGCTATGTCCCATTGACGTAGCCATGCCTTTTGTAGCTACTCAGGCTAATTCGGCTCATGTCTAGTCTGAAGCTGACAAATGAAACAAATTCATCGAGCACATCCACCAACAGGTTCATGACATATTGGACAGAGCCAATGCTAAGTACAAGAAATGACATGATCAACATCGGGTGCCACACAACTTCCAGGTGGCTGAAAAAGTGTGGCTACATTTACCGAAGGAGTGCCTCACTGGACCCCACCGAAAGATTCACCCACTCCAATATGGGCCATACACCATCACTAAGGCTGTAGGGAACAATGCCTTTGAGCTCAACATTCCACCATTTCTTGGTTTGCACCCAGTATTCAATGTAGACCGCCTTCGTCCCTACTTCCCACCTCTATTGGACACCTTTGACATTGCAGAAGAACTCACACCAAAAGAGTTAAACCCAGATTGCATGGAACAGGCCACCACAAACTGTATCATGGACATGCAAATCAATAACACTTGCTGATGGAATATCCAACTATATCGGGTTGTCAAAGCTGGCCAACTCCTGCACCAAGGCAAGTGGTTCACCGGGGACCAAGTTCAACAGAAATTTCCTCATCTCATGGAGGAACTCAACTCAATGGGGACTATTGCTTCCTAAGGGGGGAGGAATGATCCAGGTGGATATTGGTGGCCACCCGCCTATTCCACTTGGGGCCCCATTGTCTCTTTCCTCTTCCAGTTTTTCACAACTTAGACTTTTTAAACGATTTCGGAGTAGACAACAGGAGCCTTTGAATCCCAAATGGAGATAGTATGCCGAAGTTACGTCCCCGGGAAGTTGAAACACCAATTTACCCAAACGGGGCCCATAGTTTTGGCGCTTCATCTCCTAGGGTTAGGCTTTTGGACATTTAGAGTTCTCCATTGTTTCTCCATAATAAATGGGCCCTCGAGCCTCATTTTAACAGAGTTGAGAGGTCTGTAGCTGCCACATCTCTTCTCAGAGATTCTCTACCAACACCCTAGCTATTTTATTTCCATTATGTTTGTAAGCATATTTTTGTGATTTGATATTAATGAAATGAAGCCTTATTTCCACTGTATTTATATTTTTATGGTTATTTATGTATTCTGTTGCGTTCCTGCATAAATCTGGATCATCTTTGGACCTTCTCGACCATATTAACCAAGATCCTGTAGAAATAATGAGGAAAATCAAGTGTTTTTACTCTGTTAAAGTGCATCAAAAGCCTGATGTGATACCTGTATAGCCTGGAGAATCTTCCTTCACATGTAAAGTACTTCATTATGAAAATCATCAGTGGAGCATACTTGTTTCTAAGGTTTCTAAAAGGAAAAAGAAATTTTGGATCGTCTCTAGCATGAGGCTTTAGAAACTGCTTGTAGTTTTCAATGTCAACATCCATACCCTTGAACCATTGCTCTCCCTGAGAAGGAATACCTTGTAGTTGAAGCAATTAGGCCAGGTGATAAACTGATCTCCATAACTGCAAGAGCGACCTTTCCCATATTGTAGCTAGTTTCAAAAAGACTGGATAACTAAACATGATACCCTCCTTCCATTATGATTTCAAAAAATGTTAAGCATTGTGTTCTTTGAAAACATCTTCTGGCCAATGGTGAATAATTGATCTTGTGCATGGTGAATGGCTCAAGTCTGAGATGGTGCCCTCCTTTGAAACTCTTCTTGTCACTCTCCATGATTTTGGTCACTGGAATGATGAAAACTTTGGGATGTCAATGAAATGAGTAGATGAGAATGGAAATTTGGAAAATAGAGTGTATGAAGGTGTGAGTTTGGTAGATTAAATGGAGGAACTTGAAGCTAGGAAAATTTTAGAAAAAAATGGGTAGGTAGTGTTTTGTTTCAGCTTAAAGTTGAAGGTGGAATGAAGGAAAATGGATGTGTGGAAGGCATCAAAATGTCTAAAACACAGGAAATTCCAAAATTTTAATATGAGAATGGCATATGCAACAGTAAGACAAGTTTGTGAGGTGAAAAAGGAGTAATGGAGATGAGTAAAAATTCTGATAAAATTTCAGTGAGTAGGATTATGTCGTCTCCATAATGAGAGTGGAATGAATAGAAATGGAGTGGAATTCATTCAAATCCTCAAAACACAGTCATTTCCCAAATGAGGTTGTGGGAAAAAAATAGTGAAGAAATGCTTTGACTGTTGATGGTTATGGAGTTGGAGAAAATTTTTGATTAAATTTGTGAAGATAGGCTAACTCCTTAGCTCCACAATGCAAGTGGAATGGATGAAAATGGGTGAGTGTAAGTGCCTCAAAACCCTAAAACACAGTCTTGTCTATTTTCAACATTTTCACTTATTGACTATGTAAAATAGCTTAGAATTAGGTTTTTGATGTTTTTGACAAGATATGGAGGGTAGTGTGGCTGATAGGCTTATGTAGATGGAGCATGGGGGATGTACGTTTAGGGCTTATGTATTGGGTTGAGGTTTAGTTAATGGGTAGGTTAGGGTTTTAACAAAACAAAAAAAATGTGTGTATGGATAGTGGACAATATAGGGACAACATAAATGATATGGAAATATTATTAAATATTCAATCATGAAACCAAACATCAACATGAGAGGTGGATTACCTTGTGGGTTTTCCAACACCAAGGAATGAACTCGAAGGATGGAATATTTCTAGAGTTTCGAGCTTCCAAAACACTAAAACTATCACCTACAAGAGCATAACAACGCTATACTCTTAACCAATACATAAGCGTAACAATGTGTCTCAACATTGACAGGAGAGTAACAAGGTCTTTGGCTTTTCCAGGAGCATAACAAAAGTTATTTTCACTCCACAGAAGCATAACAATACACTTCTCCACTGAAATTTGATGCTAGAAACGTAAAAAAGGTGGTTTTAAAGGGTTGTAAGCCAGTTTTGATGATATGTTAAAGCTGTGCTTCAGAGTTTAGGAGATATAGAGGATAAATAAATATAAGAGCAACTCTCTCACTCACATGAAAGGGTATAATGAATCAAATGAGGGCTGCTTTGGCTTTTATAAGCTTGTGAGATGCTCCTTTTACCACTTTTTCTGTTTTACACTTGATAGTGACCCTTTTTTAACCTTTGAATGAGATATGAAATAACTTCTCCCTTTCAGATTTGTGAAATACTCCTTACCCTTTAACATTTGCAAATGACCTTTTGACACTTTGTGCAACTTGGAAAGTAACATGTTGCTCTTTCAAATGAGGTAAGAAGGAAAAGTAAATTTCTTTGAACCTTTTGACATGAAAGGTACTTCTTTGGCACTTTGAATAAGATGACAGAGAATAATTTAACCTATTTTGAAATCCCTGACATTTGATATGAACTTCTTAGGCTATCGAAATGTAATCTTGAGACAAATTTTCTCCTTTTCTTGAGACAGTGATACTGCTTTTGAAGAGCCTTGAACTTTCACATTGATCATGAATTTTTAACACAGATGGGATGTTTTTGAAGCTTGAAATGACACTCTTCTGCATTTGACTAGGAAAACAGGTCAAAATGACCTCTCTTGGAGCTTTGGTAGTGGATGATGATTTTTTGATTCTTTAAAAGAGACAGTGAAACAATGAAACTAGATTTCATGAAATAGTGAGACAGTGAAACTAGATTTGAAACTTTTTCTCGAAATTTGAGCCATGTGAAACAAGAGAGATGGATTTATTTGAAATTCATAAAAATGTCTGCTCCTTTACCAGGGTTTTATGGATGAAGTGGAGGGCCATGGCCTTATTTTAGTGAAAATTTAATGATTTTTCCAAAGGCAGGGCTTAACCTAGACTTGACCTAAATGAAATGAAATGACATAACCATAGAAGGATTGAATGATGATTATGGAGATGGTGACATTAAAACTAATGATGGTGATGAACTTGATAATGATAATGATAAATGAAATAAAGGAGCAGCATACGTGGTTTAGGCTTTCTTCAGTGACCAAAATTAATTCTGATAACTGGTTTGAAAAAGAAAAAATTTTGACCTATGACCTAATGGAAAACAACTGAAAGAGTAATTTGATAACTAACATACCTGGGCTAACATTGGCTCTAGCTAGGGATGGTAGCTCCTTTAGGAGGTTTCAAGAACACCGTAGATTAGGTAGCCTTATCATTGGGCGATGGAGTCAAACCAGACTTTGAAAAACTTGAACAAACTAGAAACTTTAACTAAAAATAACTTACTTGACTCTGACTGAAACTTTTAAAATTTTTAAAATAAAACATGAGCTGTTTATAGAAGTCTCATGGCCTTCTCCTCGGACTTCAAACTTCTACAACATCTTCATTATTTCTTGGGGCATCAAATTTAAAATGATATGTAAAATGATAGTGAACTTCTTCTTTAATGATAAAGTTATATAGTGTTTGAGGAACCTAACATTGATTGGTCCTCCCAACACTTCTTTTCCTTCCATATCCTCTAGTAAAAATGCTTTGTTTCCTCTGAATGCATTGATCTTGTAAGGTCCTTTCCATATATTTACAAACTTCCCATGATTACTCTTGTCTTCATTCCGAGCATCCCAGCGAAGAAAAACATCCCCAATCTTGAAATCATCCACTTTGGCTTTCCTATCAAAAATATTTTTAATTTTCTCATGAATCTTTGAAGAATGAATGAAAACTTCGTCTCTTGGTTGTTGTAAATGGATCATTTGGTTGATTCTTCACTGAATGTCATTAGGCTCACTGCCAATTTCTTGCAAAATTTTCATCACTAATACAACTAGAGAAGAAGGTTACATCGTGTCAAAACCATAGATGAGTTGGAAATGTGACATGTTGATTGATCTCTTGGTGCTAACTCTATCCACCCATAGATAATTGGTGAGTTTCTTGTGCCAATTCCTCTTGTTTTCTTACAACATCTTTTTAATTATGTTCACTAAAGATTTATTTGATGATTCAAAAATCCTGTTTCCCTAAGGATAGTATGCTATTGAATGACCAAGTCTAATGTGATACTTGTCACAAAATTCGATCATCTTCTTAGACTTGAAGGATGTTGCATTGTCAGTGATAATCTTGTGTGGACAGCCAAAGTGAGACAGAATATTGTTCTTAAGAAACTGAATGATAACAAGGTTGGTAGCTTGCCTCTTGGGGATGGCTTCAATCCATTTGGTGAAATAATCTGTGGCAGTGAGAATCCATTTGTGTTGAGCTGACGATGGAGGATGAATCTCGCCAATGAAATCAATTCCCCACTGCTGGAATTGCGCTTACACTTCAATTGGTTTTAGAGGGAAATGCAAGAGATTTCTCTTTCCTTGAAATATTTGACATTCATTACAGCTCATGATTGTTTTATAAACTTAAGAAAATAATCTTGGCTAATAGAAGCCCTCCCTCAAGATCTTATTAGCTGTTTTCTTTCAATAAATATGACCAATACAGTCGCCTTTATGAAAATATGTCATGATTTTTTCAACTTCTCCTTCGACAAAACAATTTAGAAAAACTCCATGCAGATTTTTCCAATATAATACACCATTAAGAATAGAGTACTTAAGAGATTTTAACTTTAAATATCTAGCTCTACTACTTTGCAAGCTGGGAGGAGAATTTAAATGTTGCAAAACATGTACTATATCATCATACCAAGGTGATAAAGAGAAAATTTCAGCTACCTCAGGTGATGTTTCAGCATCTTGTTATTCATATAATGCAACGATGAAATTGATATCCAAGGCATGAAGATTTGAATCAGCCATGATTTTCGCCAGGCCCTGTCCTTTGATCAGCTTTGTGAGCTTGATCTCCAAATCATACTCTAACATGGCAACAATCCATGTATCTCGCCGCCCTTCAGGATCATTATCTGTAAGCACATCTTTGACAACAGCGTTTGGAACATATGCAATGACATGAGAATGTAAAATGTAGACCCAGAAGTCCTTCAATGCTTTGACTAATGCCAAGGCCTGTTTCTCAATGATGTTATACTTCAAGGTTGTGTCTCTTATGGTTCAACTGAAGAAGGCAATGGGTTGCTCTGTATTCCGATTTTTCTTTTGCATGAGGACAACAACAAAAGTATGTTCTAAGGCAAATGAAAAAATTATAAAATCAAGTGTATAATCCGGACTAATAAGGATATGAGCATGATACAAATCCAATTTGACTTGATTTAATGATTTTTTCACCTCTTTTGACCACTTTACTTCATTATATTTCTTCAACATGTCAGTAATCTGCTTTAAGTGTTTCCTTAAGTGTTCAGTAAGATTGGGAACAAACCTCCTCAAAAAATTGGTTTTTCCATTAAGTGACTGAATTTCCTTTTTGCTCCTAGGATAGTCCAAAGTTTGAATTGCTTGAATTATTGAAGGATCTATCCTAACTCCATATTTTGATATGATATGGCCCAATAATTTACCTTCCTCCATAATGAAAAGAATCTTCTTTGGGCTCAGTGATATGACAAACTTTATGCATCTCTGGAAGAGTTTTTTCAAGTGCCACAAGTGACGCTCATCTGTTTTGTAAAAAAAAGTGATATCTTCAAGATAAATGACCAAAAATATGACCTTTTCATTGGCAAAAGCAATGTACATTTCTCGCTTAAAAGTAGCCCCTGCATTCCTCAATCCAAAGGGTATTTTGGCATACATGAAAGTACCCCAAGGTGTGGTGAAGGTCTTCTTCTCTTGATCATCTGGGTGAAAAAAAATCTGATTATAACTGGAGTGTCCATCCAACAATGAAAGTCTAGAAGATCTAACTACCCTTTGCAAAATATGGTCCATCTTCAGTAGTGGGTAATTGTCTTTCAGTGACACTTTATTAATATTTCTGAAATCAATGCAAAATTGAATCTCTCCTATCTTATTTCTTATTGGTACTAGATTAGACATCCAATTTGAAAATTGAAGATGCGAAATGATACTGGAAATGAATAATCTATTTGCCTCCTTCTGGATGGAGGGCAACAACTTTGGAATCATTCTTCTAAGCTTCTTATGGAAAGGTTTCTAATCCAGATTCAAGGGGATGGTATTGTGAATTATGCTCTTGTCATAGACTTTTAGATCATAATATTCCCAAGAAAATACATCATAAAATTGAGACATAAGCGCTGCATATTTATCTTTCATTTCTGCACTCAAATATTTTGTCTTTTTCGGATTGCCAAGATTTAGATCATCTACTCCCATTTCTGTCAGTAACGTGGTTGGTTTGTGTGCAACATCATCTTGATAAAAACACTCTTCCAAAGGTACCAAACCTCTTGGAATGGAGTTATATTTTAGTTGAAGCACTTGCATCTCTGTTGCATGGATTTCTTGATCGTCTTCATAGCAGTGGTTTTTCATTTGAGAATTTACAGACTCTTCTTCTATTTTCAAGAATTTTCTGATCTGTTTATCATATTAAAATACTTTCCAATAATGAACATTATCTAGGATAGAAGGGTGGTGTTTTACATTTATCTCATACTTCTTATTAGGATACAATGGAATTTTGAACATGTTGGCCGAAGTGGCTAGAGAATCAACAATAACATTGCTTTCTCTTAGAATCAAAGATAAAGTGTACTCAGAAAATGTCTTGAGAATGTCTAGCACTACGTTTCGGTAAGCTCTCCTCATTGGATGCTTGGCCTTGTATTCCCCTTTGATTTTATTTATCACTAACTTGGAGTCGCCATATACAGAAATATCCTTTGCACCCAGCTTCTTGAGAATTTTCAGAATGGTTATCAAAGCCTCATACTCAACTTCATTGTTTGAAAATTCAGAGGCCAGCTTGCAGGAGGAAATTATAACATTGGGAGGGATTTTTAATGAATTATTTATAGGGCTATGAATCCACACTCCAATTCCAGCTCGTTCTTTTCCCAAATCTCCGTTGAAGTCCATAGTCCACAAACTATTTTTCTGATCCAGAAACTGCAAATCAGATGACTGAACTTTACTTGTTGTTTGAGAGACCTCTTCTATACCAAAAACTTATGATTCTTTCATAATTTCACTAATTTTTTGAGGTGATGCACTCAACTCCTAACCATTTGTCACTTTTTTACAAATTTCTGCATTTGTCAATTCTAAAACAAATTTTGAAAATTCATAATTGTTTACAATTTCTTCAATCGAATATTCAGAAGATGCTGAACATTCATCAATGCATCATTGAAAAATATAAGACTCTAAATTTTTATGAACAACATGTATATGATGTTTATTTGGCTTTTCTCAACTGCTAATCATGTACTTCATATTACTTTCTCGGCATATTTTCCTGAGTTGTCCAAAGATGGGAATGGTAGCATAAGAAAAATCAAGATGTAAGGTACCTCTAAGCTTCGCTCCCCATGACCGAGAAAGTAGAATTACATATCTGGGTAGGATATCAACCACAACAACATCCATAAGGACATTCTTGCCTGGGATTTTCTCTATTGCCACCACTAGGTCCTTGATGAGGCCAAGATATTTCACCCTCTTTGAATCAAATGAGTAAAGATCATGATACGGTCTTGAGATGTCCAATCCTAATATGTTCATAATGGCCTTGGTCATGAGGTTTTGAGAGGCTCTAGAATCAAGCATAGCGTTATGAAGGATAAATTCATGGATTTTTAGGCTTAGGTAAAATGGAGGGACTTCACTATCTTCTAAATAACCATCAACAACATGACCAAAAAGAAGCCCAGAATGATCATCACTCACATTAACCATGTCTAACATTTCATCAACTCGAAGAAACTTAGCAACTTGAAATTTATAATGATCATTCTTAACCATTTCAGTTAGAGGAATGGAGACTTTAAACTTGGAAATTTCATTTTCAAGAGAAAAAAGAGCGGAATGTTTTTCTACCTCTTTCAATGATACATGTTTTTTCTCAAGCTGATATTTGTGTGAAGAATCTTTATTTTTTCTTCTTTCTTGGACTTCTTTATCTTTCCTTTTACCGCTGGAAGAAGATTCATTGCCTTTAACATGATTACGAAGAGCAGGTCCCTTGTCTTTACTTTGATTCGGAGTAGCAACTTCTTTGGAATGAGCATCTACTCGAGCATTCTGTTTTTTTCTGATTATAGGTTACAGGAACATTCTTGTTCCTCAAGCCATACTGTCTATGCACTTGAGAAATAGAATTCTAATATCCCCTCTGATAATCTTCCATATGCACTAATAATATATCATCATTAGAAAAGATAAATTTCTGATCATCCGATGCACAAATTTATGCAGAGAATTGATCTTCTTCAATGAACAAAATAGGATGTTGATTTTACTCAAATAAATGATTCTTTCCATAAATTTCTTCCTCATCATCTTCATCAGGCCATTCAATATAATTCTATTGAAATGGGGTGTGAATTTTTTGTTGAGTTTGTGGATCCTGGCCCTTCTGTGCCCTTTTCTTGATCCTATATTGGGGCTGTTGATTTTGACCCTTGAAATTGGGATTTTTAATGGAGGGTTCAACTTGTCGATCAACGATGGACATATTATCCATGGTATTGATTAAAATATCTAATTTTACTTCTGATGAAGTGGACGTTTCTTCTTTGATAGTGACTCTTTTTTTTGTCTCAATTTTATATTTCTTGATGATCAAATTGGCTTCCACTGTCACTGCGTTTCTCTGCATTTCTTCAAGAGTTGATGGGTTTTTTTCCATCAACTGATAGGTCATGTCAGGATCAAAACCATCAGGATAATGAAGTAAACCAAGGCCTGGACAAGGCTTAATATTATTTGGAATTGAATCATATATTTTGTTTAATCTAGTTGTAAATTATTGGAAAGACTCATTGGGATTCCTTTTTAAGGCATTATAATAAGCTAGGATCTACATTGGATTTTTATTTTCTTCCCATTTTGCCATCAAAAAATCAATCAGCTACTTTGAGGTACCAATTGAGCCAGCTGTAAGTGAGTGAAACCATTTCTTTACCTCTTCGGAGAAACTATTTACAATGATGCGCATCTTGGCATCGTCATTATCGATCTTTTCAAGATCTATGAAGTCAATCACTTTGGAAACATGCTTATAGGATGTAACCTTTTATGTTCCATCGAAAAGAGGAAGCCAATGACCATAATTCTGAGGTAGTGGAGTAAGCTGAAGTGGTAGGATCAACAAAGCAAATCTAGCCATGACCAATGGAAGAGGTGGTGGAGGTGCTGATGGAGTGAAAACTTGCAGAGGTAATGACAGAATGAAAGGTGAAATGAAATATGGAGCAAAGGTCTACTGTTGATATTGAAAATAGGTCTTCTCTAAAGTTTATTGAAATTTTTCTACCAAACCCTTGAGTTCATGAAAATTAGACCAGACTTGACTATCGATTTTAGACTCAAAATATTCAGAAAATGGTGCAAAGGACTCAAAATCAAAAGGATAAAAGGTGGCTTCTGAAAGGAAAGTGTCACTTGTTTCTAAATAAATATTTTTTCAGATTCTGGACTATATATCAAATATTTTGGAACAAATCTCATAGGTAGAGAATTTGATTTGACAAGTGGAGGAAAAACTCTTCCAACCTTTTGAGACTTGTTCTTATGCTTTCTACAAATACTATCAAGATAATATACAATTGGTGAGAGATTTGGGTCTAGATTTGACCTGGTATGTCTTTTAGGAGCCAACTTAAGATAGGAATTTTAAACTTTGGTTCAGGATTTAGAATTCATCCTATTTTAAAAATTATAGCTTGTCACCTACAAGTCTAACTTTCAAAGGATTAAATAAATATTCCCAAGGAATTTTTAGCAATCACTCCCCAGCAACGACGCCGAAATTTTTATCACTCTCCCCAAATTCCTAAGGATGACAATAGGATTTGGAGAAAGGTAACCACATACCAACTTTATGTCAGGTAGCTAGCCCTACCCGGACTAGAGAGGGATCTCTCTATGTCACACTACAGTCAAAGGGATGAATATATATAATTTTTTAGGCTAGTTATGATGCTTAATATATTAAGGTTTTTCTTTTTTTGGAATTTTTTTGGATAGGAATGACAGTTAGGAGACCAGGTCTAGGGTATTGATCTGATTTCAAAGGTTTAGTTGCAGAGGTAAGGGTGAGGCCCCAGGTAGGTAAGCTAAGAAGCATGATTAATTTTCCATTTTGTATAGAGTGAAATGAGAAGGAATCATAATAAGCATTAAACTGAATTCATTCATCAAAAGAGCAAGACAATTTCATGAAAATATTATGAAAAACAGAGCATGGAAAGTATGTTTTCTGTAAATAAATTGATAAAATTTAGCATAAAGAAGAATATATGTGGAATATTAGTAACATAACATTAAACATATTGAGTTTAAAAATAAAAACAAATGCTTAAAATCATACCACTGGAGTCTCAACACTATGTCTGCAACATTGTCCATGATTTCATTAGCAAAAGCTTATATAATAGATCCACTGCAAATAACAACTATCCAACCCCAAAAATGACAAAAGAGAGTCTAATTATATAAAATATAGATCATGAAACCTCACTGGGTCGAAATACCATCCCAAATGGATCATAAATGCAAGATATGAGTCATTTCCTAGTTTCTAGGGAGGTTAGAAACCATTCCCTAAAATTTAGCTGCAAACTAGGAGTGTTTGTCCCTTACATTAATTACACATTACTTCATACAAGGAAGCAAAAAAAAACTTAATAACTTTAATGAAAACTCATAGCCTCAAATTTGTGACCATTTCTAAGACTGACAACTGTATTGAAGGAATCTAATGGTTATCTGTGACAATTATGACTAAAGAATTTAAAAAAAAATGCAGAAGCATAACAAAACTTTGGAGGCACTTTTGAATCACTTTGAGAAGTCCAAAATCACTTTTTAAAAAACTGTCAACTAGCCCTATGTGTCTAGTTTCTTTTACATCTTGAATTTTCCAAAATTGACCATAGGAAGGCCTTCAAAAATCCATTCTCCCAGGGTCACTCAAAAGTGTAACAGAGGGTCCAAAAAGGATGCAAAAACATGAAAAATAGGCGGGTTTTTTAGCTTTTTCTCCCAAATTGTAGATTTTCATGCTAGGAGGGTTATTGATCTATGATTTATTAATAAAAATACATCCATCAATGTAAATAAATCACCATTTGGCTGCCTCTAAATCAAAAAATCATAAGTGTCTGTTACCCTTCTGCAATGAGAAATTTCCAGAATCCTGCCAAAAATCATGAAAAATACCAAAATTGTTCCAAAGCCTTCAAAATTGGTTCTTTGACACCTGAAAGAGATATTCTATATATCTAATGAAGCTTTAGCCAATAAATCTGATCTTTTCTTCTCCTTGATCTTCTTTTGTGCCTCTTTAACCCTCCTTTTGACTTGTTGCAACCTTACTTGAGAAATGGCATCCCTGGTTCAATAATGATTTGTCATGTGCCTTTGTAGCTTCTTATCCCTTTCCTCCTTCTTCAATAAATTTTCTAGGTGTTCATTAACTCTTTATAGCCAAATTTCTCTATTCTCATTGCTGTCCATGGCAATGAGATCATCAAATGTTAATACTTCAGGTTGATGAATTTGTTGTTTCTCTTGCGCTAATGCCTTTTCTAGGCCTCTTGTTCTTGGTATTTTTGCATGTACTTCAGCCTTTATCTCCTGCACTTGGTCAAAAATAACAATATTTTTTCCTTCACCTCTACTTGCCTCCATGTCTGATTTTTATTTACTTTGAAGGAGCTGATTCACTTGTAATTGAATATTTTCCCGTTCAAGGAAAGTAATCCTAGATTGGGCAATGGGGAAGGCTTCTTTCAATTCTGAAATCTCTTTATCCTTCTCTTTGATGATGTCTTCAAATGATTTGACCTCCTCATGTTCTGATACCTCAGGTTCCATTGGAATTGACTCATCATGCTGATGCAAAAGAGGCTGCTCCTCTATCCGAATGTTATGCAGATAAATCCCTCTTGCGAACAAGAGCGATCTCCCTAGTATTGTACGGATAGCTAGAAACAAACATTCATTTGTAAATCATTTTATCTAGATCATGTGCAATTCAAAATTATTATAAACAAAGAAAGAGGACATGCCCCTACCTTGAAAGTCGACGTTCGGTGCAACCTTTTATCCAGTCGCTCCAAAGAGGCTTCTTCAGTAATGAGAACCTACAATTAAAGACATACAAAAGAATTAAAAGCACCTGCAAGATATAATAATTGAGAGCAACTAATCTAACTCAGTGATCAAGGAATCAAAGTATTGAATTATTCAAATAGACACAAGAACAACTCAATGAGAAAAGGAGATCCATATGTATTATCTTGTATGAAAAGAGTAACTTAACAACCTATCGCCTTGATGTTGCACAAGTTCCTCCCATGGTCCTGAAAAATCGTTCCTCCTTCAGATTGAAAAGCCTTCCTCTCTCTGAACTAGCATGAAGTTATGGACATGAGTGTGTGATCATTCTCATACCAAAAATGACTAGTATAGAGAGTATGCTCTCTTGAGAATTTCTTTAGCAGTTACCCCATGTGTGTATACAATCTTCAATCTACCCTTGAGACTGAAACATGAGCTCAATTTATAGGGAAATAGAGGTAGTTTTAGTTCCATGAAGAGGGGGATGAATTCCTCTCATGAAGGCATTTTAGCTCCATATACCAAGGGATAAAATCCATGAGCGAAGGGATAGAGCTCAATGAGTGGAGGGATAAAGCTCGAACTGATCGCGCCTCTAGAAGCTTCCAGTTGGGAGAATATTCATCTAGTTGGGCTTCTAGAACTTACTTTTTCCTTTATTTGACTGTTTATGGGGGTCCGTAGGTTTTATATGTAGAACGTGTGGGATGTGCCACAAACTATAGAATAAATATTTGAGGATCCACAGGAAAGAGCTAGGAAAAGTGCGAAGTTAGACTTTTTAGAGTTTTAATGAGCTTTTCTCCAATTCCAAGACAGTTTAGGAACATTAGGGATTTTGACCTCTAAGGGAGCACAGTATAGGTAGTGATGAACCTATCTAGGTAGTCAAATTTCATGGTGACAAAATAACGTGTAACATATTGCCCCCTAAAGTGTGAAGTTTGAGGTAGTTCTGAAGAGTGAAGTGCTTTATCATTTCGAGGATTGGATTGTGGACACACCGGTAAAAAACTTGTGAAAACATTCAATGCAAACATATATATGTATATCATCACTGAGGTAGGCATTCCAATACTCAGATCAAAACTAACTACATGTTATGGTACAAAAATTATTTTAAAATTACATCAATAGTAGACACAACATGGATGCAACCATCTGTCATAAGTAGTCTACTGTATCATGAATAATAAAACTCCTCACAGCCTAGATGGTGGAAACTAGATCTAAGGTCTTGATTTCCGCTTCCCGAACTAGTACGATTCTATCCATGCGATTGATTGTGTCGAAGTTGAACATGGTAGAAACCACTTGATTACCAGTCAATGATGTGAACTGTTAACAAGTGTGAGAGAAACCACCAATAATGACAATGGCTCTCAAAGTACTCAGTACAATCTAAGAAGTGTGAATGAATGATTTGCAGTTAAACACTTCACGGAATCATTCGATCGAAGGTCATTGATGCAACATGTCGTCGAAGGAGAGAAACCTACCATTTATGGAATGTAGATCCCAAGGTACTGATAGGATTCTAGATCAAATTTCTATATGATGAGCTATCATCGATAAAGAGTGACCCGTCGTAGGAAATCCCATGACACGAAACCATTATATCAAGTTTTGAAGAAATATTTGCAAGGACTGACTCAGGGATGGTCAACGCTAATGGAGACAAATGTTTGCAATGAATGGTTTATTTGAAATACCTCTCGAACACATAACGACACTGTAGATGGCTTGGTAATAAATGATCTAAAGCTAATATCCAAAAATCGGCTGAAGACTTTTAATATATTTTGATTAAATGTTATACAAAGTATTTTCCCAACCTAGGTACAAGTGTGAAAAAAGTGTCGTGTTCAAGAGTGGTATACTGCTTTTAAAACAAGGGTGACAATTGGATTCATTTTCTCTTTTTTCCACCACCATTTCTGGCAAGTACCAAATTTATTTTTGACAAGCTTGAGGAGGATAAAATTTGCTTATTGTGTAATCTCATCCTTCAGATGAGTCCATCTTAGTATTAAAATTGAACCCTAAGAAGGAGTGGTTCATTCCTGTTTGTAATCGATAGGTCCTTTACTGTTAAATTTTAACGAGTCCAGTATAGGAGAAACTCGGTATTTTTCAGTTTTAGGGAGTCAAAAGGAAAACATAAGTAAACTCTGTGGTTTCACTTTTTTGTAAATTTAGTCTCTCAAGCCTGAAAAAGGATGAAATAATGCAGGAGAGAACTCTATTGACCATGATTAGTCAACGTATACCTTTTTTGTAAATAGTCCATTTCAGTCCGTAAAAGGGGTAAAATTATACAGAAAGGACGACTATTCATTTACTTTAATGAGTTCGAATAGTCAAGTACTCAACAATATTTTAATTTTTAGAGAGTTTGGAAAGGGCTTAAAAGAGAACTCCAGGGTTTCGTTTTTTCGTGATTTTCAAGAGCTCGAAAAAGTGATAAAAGTATACTCAGTGTGGCTGACTTTAAATTTAATTTACGAGCAGGAAACGAAATCAGAACTTGAAATTTTCATGTGTTTTACGAGAATGAAAGATATCAAAATAATCTCGGGTTTTTCATGAGTTTAATGAGTCTTGAAAATAATAACCGAAATGGACTTAAGATAGGTTTCATTTTTATACAAGTTTGGAACATAGGAAACGTTATTCTTGAGAGTGGTTTCATTTTTACACAAGCTTGAAACGTAGGAAAAATTATGCTTGAGAGTGATTTGTTTCATTTTTACACAAGCTTGAAACAAAGGAAAAATCATGCTTGAGATAGGTTTGTTTCATTTTTACACAAGCTTGAAACAAAGGAAAAGTCATGCTTGAGAGTGGTTTCATTTTTACACAAGCTTGGAACATAGGAAAACTTATGCGTAAGATAGGTTTGTTTCATTTTTACACAAGCTTGAAGCAAATGAAAAATCATGCTTGAGAGTGGTTTCATTTTTACACAAGTTTGAAATGTGGGAAAACTTTGCTTGAGAGTGGTTTGTTTCATTTTTACACAAGCTTGAAACAAAGTAAAAAATCATGCTTGAGATAAGTTTAAATGCCCCCCATGCGTAACCTGCAAGAGCATAATGCCCCCCCAAGCTTCATTTCATTCAACTATGTAGACTACTAGTTACTAATAGCTGGTTGGAATAAAGGTTAATTTACGAGATCATATGAAAGACTCGACTTGACACTTACGAGATCTAATCAAAGACTCGACTCAATTAGGACAGTATTTATTTCATTTTTTAATGAGCTTGACATAGGAAAAGAACTATGCTCATGGAACCTTGTTTCATTTTTTAATGAGCTTAACACAAGAAGAGTAACTATGCTTATGGACTGATTCATTTTTTAACGAGGTTGACACAGTAACAGGAACTCTCTTCAAGAGGATCTGTTTCATTTTTTAACGAGGTTGACACAGTAAAAGAACTATCCTCATAGGGAACTTGTTTCATTTTTTAATGAGGTTGACACAGTAAAAGAACTATCCTCATAAGGGTCTGTTTCATTTTTTATCGAGGTTGACACAATAAAAGAACTTGTCATGGATTCCAACTAGAAGAGGCATATGTCAAGGGACACACCTCCATCATGGCTTCAAATAGGTCTTCATCAGATGGAAGAACAATTCTCTAGAAGGAATCCTTATCAAGGGACTTAATAGGGATAAGAACATCACGTTCAAATAACCCCATAGGGTTTTCCATGTCAATTATCAGATCTAAGTCAAAGGAAGTTGAGAAAACAATGAGAGGCTCGCTTGCATCGGTAACTGGAAACATGGGACTGGTTGCCCCATAATTAACCCGTAGCGGGTAGATACCACTTCTGTATAAAGAAAATTCAGGGATATCAAATTATTGGTAGTCGAATCAAGACTTATGAATTAAATCTGGTTAACAGTCACAATGTTTCTATTGTGAGGTAAAGACATCATGCGAAATAGTGTCGATACGACAGTTTTCATTGCATAGACATAGTCTCGCCTAAGGAGTAAATTGAAATCCAAGGGGACCTGGACTACCATAAGATCAATACAGATAGTTTTACCTTCCAAGGTAATAGGAAAATTAGGAAGGATCCCTAAAGGTTCACTAATGGTTCTGTTAAAAGCTAATAAATTCTGCGTAACAAGCACAAGCTGAGTGGAACCCAAAGCTTTCCAAGCAGTTGAGGTTAAAATACTAACAGAAGTGCCTTAATCTACATTTGTGTAATGAAAATTATTACCACAAGCATTCACAATGATTTGGAAAGGGATGGAGGAAGGAAGATGAGGTTCTGTCATTCTACTCCAATCAAAGGAAAAGACCTCGGTACTTGGAGGGGGTTCTGAATAAATAGGTAAAATTCCCCCTGGTGTGGAAGAATCTGATGTAAAATGAAGAACCTGGGTGTTATGAATTTCACCCTTTACAGGGAGATTGGGATCGACCGAATGTGAAATCAAGTTGACCACTTGATCAAATAATGGATCATCAACCTGAGTGATATGAGTTTCACTCTTCAATGGAAGAGCTGGATTGACTGTACTTGGAATTAGATCAATTACTCCATCAGTTGACGGTAGGTTGGGAGAAATTTTAAGGTAACCAATTGGAAATTGTTGCTGTGGAACAATAATGTTTTCTAACAATTTTGAGGTTTCATCCATGTGAGGGAAAAGATGAGTTTGATGACTCCCTTTGCATAACCTACAAGGAAACCTAACTTTACTCTTTTTCCTAGGAACCTAACAATCACTGGTTGATGGATCAACAATAAGTTGACGAGATTTTTATGACCATACTTCCAAGACCTTAGGAATACCAGGAAAATTGATAAGGAAGTGGTCACCCTTACAAATCCTGCAAGGGTATTTGGGTTTGCAATGCATGTTGGAGGTTTCCTCAACATTACTAACACTTATAGCCATGGTTGGTTGGTTGAATTCTTTCTTATCTTGATTCTTCGTCTTCTTCCCTTTCTTCTTCTTCTTAGTGACCTAGTTACTAGCGTCAAGGCATTTACCAAGCGAAGAGGAAGAAAGGGAGGAATACATGTTGGGCAAAGAAGGTAAAGGGTCAACATGAGGTTGGTGATGTTGAGATGGTGAACTCTATTGAGATGAAGCATCCAATCGAGGTGGAACAATTTGAGTATTCGAAGCTAACGAAGTTGAAAATAAGCATACTGGTAAACCTATGGTAAATCTAGGTAATGAAAATGTAGCCATATAAGGAGGACCAACATTTCCAAATCAAGGAAAAGTACTAGGATTCTCGTAGAGGGGTTCCTTGGTTGGTAAATTCTGGAACTGTTGCCATTAGATTCAACTTCAATGAATTTTATTAACAATTAAAATTCACAATCGACACCTAAGGTCTCTAAAAAGTAGAAACAAAAAAATGAACACGCACTATCAAATCTAGGAGTCAAACCACACACAAACAATATGTTTTCACAGTGAAATCACTAGTTGGTGATGAAATCCAACGTCACAGAGATCAATGTGAAAAACTAGCAGTCGGAATAGTTACCCTGACAACCTACTTATGAAACAGTCTGGTGCAAGTACCTCCACTATTCCATCTCGAAGTGAAGTGCACCCTCTAGAAAGTCCAAGTGAGTCTAGTCAACGTCTGCTCCAGGTATAATGGGACCTTCTGTCCACTGTCACCTTGGGAAAAAATCATAAAGTTTATAACAAATAAGGTCACCAATGGAAACAAATGCACCTGGGGGAGCAGTCTACGATTTGATATACACGTAAGGGCAGAGTATCAAGCTCAATCCCCTTGAAGGCTCCTCTACATGGTAAATCCGAGGTTTGCCAACAAGTGACCCCAGGCTCCTTGACAATGGTTAATCCGAAGTCTACCGTTTGTATTACGTGCACATCTTCTATCTTTCCCAATGAGATAGGGACAATTACCTCACTAGTTCCGACATGATTTTGTGCTTGACTCTTTTAAAAAGAGCTTCCCATAGCACAATTGCAACAATTGGAATTTTTCCTTACCGCAAGATTGCTACTTGTTTGCTTGAACTGTTTTGGAATGTTAATTACAACCTGTTCCAAGACACTAGCCTAAGCTATGTTGGTGGAAAAGAGCCCTAGAAAATGTAAAAATTTCTAAATGAATTTTATTAAACGCTATGTTATTTGGGTTGTTATTACTCAAAGGGTAAATGGATATGAAACCAATGGTGTTATGACCTGACCCAAAACTAAATGCAATCGAATATGATAATGTAATATTTTCAATTCGATGAATCCTAACTAAAGTAAGGAGAGAGGTTCCATTCACTTACAACAATGAAAAAATTGATAAATAAGAGTAAAGATAACAAATTCTCTAATAAACTAATTTTATCAAGAAAAACTAATGATTTTTCAATTCCAATTTTTTATTTTTATGTTTTTAAAACAAGCATAAAAATATGTAAATTCAAATCAAAGAAAATGATCTAAATCTCCGATTGATTTTTCCATAATGTAAACTATGCAGTTGTAATCTATGCACAATTCAGTTGAAAAGTATGCAAATGTAATCTATGCACATTTTTCGTTCATATTTTGAAAATGAGAATTCTAATTATGAAAATGTGCTCTATGCAAGAGAATTCTCAGAAACAAGATGATTCTAATGTAATATAAAGAACCAATCAAGTGTAAGTAAAGAAAATTGGGTGAGAGTTCCAAAGGTCAAAAAATAAAAACACTTAAAGGCAATTAACACTTAGACACAATTTAGCCCCCCCAGGCGAATGAGGGGGAAAATTTTTTGTAAAAAAAAAAGAAAAAAGATGCAAAAATTGTTAAGAGACTAAGAAAAACCTCGAATTAATGACCAAAGGAAATTAAATTAAGAATTTCTCAAAAAATAAACTCAAAACACCAATTAACTTAACGGAGACTGTAAAAGTTGCTGAAAAGAAATTCACACATAAGATTTGACAGCTAAGATAGACTGGGGAAAACAAAAAGAATCATGTGATTTGGATCCTAAAAAGAGAATATTTATTTTTTCAAAAAATTTCCAAAGGTCTGTAGGTTCTAATGGAGAACAGAGCGGTATCGCACTGTTCTGAACTACAAACTACGGAGACTACCACAGTGTTTTCAGTTAAAATTTGCGGAGGCCGGGAAAAGTACAGAAAACTAAAAATTTAGCTTTTTTTTTCAGGGATTCTTAAATTTATCTACCCAACCCAATTTCAGATAATTCAAATCAGTAAACACTTAAAATTCAAATTGAAAATAAAAAAGGAAAACTAAGTTCTATTCCCCAGCGGAGTTGCCATTTTGTTATGCGGATAAATCCCTCTTGCGAACAAGAGCGATCTCCCTAGTATCCTACGGACAGTTAGAAACAAACATCCAATTGTAAATCATTTTCTCTAGATCATTTTCAATTCAAAATTATTATAAACAAAGAAAGAGGACATGCCCGTACCATGAAACTAGGCATTCGGTGCAGCCTTTTATCCAATCGCTCCAAAGAGGCTTCTTCAGTAATGAGAACCTGCAATCAAAGATAGAAAAAAGAATTAAAATCACCTGCAACATATAATAATTGAGAAAAGCTAATATAACTTAGTGATCAAGGAATCCAAGTATTGAATTATTCAAATAGAGACAAGAACAAATCAATGAGAAAAGGAGATCCATATGTATTATCTTGTATGAAAACAATAACTTTACAACCTGTCGCCTTGATGTTGCACAAGTTCCTACCGGGGTCCTGAACAATCGTTCCTCCTTTAGATTGAAAATCCTTCCTCTCTCTGAACTAGCATGAAGTTAAGGACATGAGTGTGTGATAATTCTCATACCAAAAATTACTAGTATAGAGAGTATGCTCTCTTGAGAATTTTTTCAGCAATTACCACATGTGTGTCTACAATCTTCAATCTACCCTTGAGATTGAAACATGAGCTCAATTTATAGGGAAATAGAGGTAGCTTCAATTCCATGAAGAGAGGGATGGATTCCTCTCATGAAGGGATTTGAGCTCGATATACCAAGGGATAAACTCCATGAGTGAAGGGATAGAACTCCATGAGTGGAGGGATAAAGCTCGAACTGATCACACCTCTAGAAGCTTTCAGTTGGGAGAATATTCATCCAGCTGGGCTTCTAGAACTTACTTTTTCCTTTATTTGACTATTTACGGGGGTTCGTAGGTTTTATAAGAAGAACGTGCAGGATGTGCCGCAGGCTATAGAACAAATATATGCGGATCCACAGGAAAGAGCTAGGAAAAGTGTGGAGTTAGACTTTTTATGGTTTTAATGAGCTTTTCTCCAATTCAAAAACTTGGTTTAGGAACATTAAGAATTTTTACCTCTAAGGTAGCACAATATAGGTAGTGATGAACCTATGTAGACATTCAAATGTCATGGTGACAAAATAACGTATAACACCAAAATTGCTCATCATGGATGTCAAATGTAAGAAATCTCGTGGTAGACTTAGGCACTAAAAATTTCCTCCTGCCTCTCTCATATGTGTGAGAAAATCCCACAACCCTAGGGAAATCTGAAAGCTGAATAGGCATACTAGAAGAGGTAATCTCCATTGTTCATGGTGATGATGTAATAGGTAAGATAGAAAGCATTGTTGATAACCTCTCGAAGAATTCTTCCCATGTCATGTTTATGGAGGACAAGTAGTGCAACACAGTGAGCTTGATAGGGGCATGATAAAAGAGACTAGTATGATGATAATTTCTTCTTCTCTAGACCTTCTCAACCATCTTAACCAAGCTCCTGCATAAATAATGAGGCAAATTAAGTGTTTTGACTCTGGTAAAGTACATCAAAAGCTTGATGTCATATCTGTATAGCCTAGAGAATCTTCCTTCAGATGTAAAGTACTTCATTATGAACATCATCAATGGAGCATACTTGTTTCTGAGGTTTCTAAAAGGAAAAAGAAATTTTGGATCATCTCTAGCATGAGGCTGCTTGTAGTTTTCAATGTCAATATCCATACCCTTGACCCATTGCTCTCCCTGAGAAGGAATACCAATAATTGAAGAAATTAGGTCAGATGAAAAACTAATATCCATACCTGTAAGAGAGACCTTTCCCATATTGTATTTGGTTGAAAAAATAGTGGATAACCAAAGATGATACCCTCCTTCCATTAGCCTTTCACAAAATTTTAAGCATTGTTTTCCTTAAAAACATCTTCTGGCCAATGGAGAAGCATTGATCTCGTGCATGGTGAATGGAGAAAGTATGATATGGCACCCTCCTTTGAAACTCTTCTTGTCACTCTCCATGATGTTGGTCACTGGAGTGATGAAAACTTTTGGATTTCAATGAAATGAGTGGATGAGAATGGAAATTTGGAAAACAGAGTGTATGAAGGTGTGATTTTGGTAGATGAAATGGAGGATCTTGAAGCTGGAAAAAATTCTAGAAAAAATTGAGTAGGTAGTGTTGTGTGTCAGATTCAATTTGAAGGTGGAATGAAGGCAAATGGATGTGTGTAAGGCATCAAAATTTCTAAAACACGGGAAATTCCCAAATTTGACTATGAGAATGGCCTATGAAACAGTAAGACACGTTTGTGAGGTGAAAAAGGAGTGATGGAGATGAGTAGAAATTCTGATAAAATTTTAGTGAGTAGGATGATGTCTTTTTTCCATAATGAGAGTGGAATGAGGAGAAATGTAGGAGTGGAAGTCATTCAAATCCTCAAAACACAATCATTTCCCAAATGAGGTTGTGGGAAAAAAATAGTGAAGAAATGTTTTGACTATTGAGGGTTATGTAGCTAGAGAAATTTTTTGATAAAAATTGTGAAGATAAGTTGACTCCTTAGCTCCAAAATTCAAGTGGAATGGATGAATATGGGTGAGTGTAAGTGCCTCAAAACCCTAAAACACATTCTTGTCTGTTTTCAACATTTTCACTTCTTTGACTATGTAAAATAGCTTAGAATTAGGGTTTTGATGTTTTTGACAAGTTATGGAGGGTAGTGTGGGTGATAGGCGTATGTAGATGGAGCATGGGGGATGTAGGTTTATGGTTTATGTGATGGGTTGGGTTTAGTTAATGGGTAAGTTAGGGTTTAAAAAAAAAAGTGTGTGTATGGACAGTGGACAGTATAGAGACAACATAAATGATATGGAAAGATTATTAAATATTCAATCATGAAACCAAACACTAGCATTAGAGGAGGCTTACCTTGTGGGTTATCCAACACCAAGGAATGAGCTCGAAGGATGGAATTTTTGTAGAGTTTTGATCTTCCAAAACACTGTAACTATCACCTACATGAACGTAACAATGCTATACTGTTAACCAATACAGGAGCATAACAATGTGTCTCTGCATTGACAGGAGCGTAATAAGGTGTCTTAGAATTGAAAGGAGCATAACAAGGTTTTTGGTTTTTCCAGGAGCATAAAAAAAGATGTTTTCACTCCACAAAAGCGTAACAATACACTTCTCCACTGAAATTTTATGCCAGAAACATAACAAAGGTGGGTTTAAAGGGATGTAAGAAGGTTTTGATAATATGTTAAAGTTGTTCTTTAGAGTTTAGGAGCTATGGAGGATAAATAAAGATAAGAGCAACTCTCTCACTCACAGGAAAGGGTATAATGAATCAAATGAGGGCTTCTTTGGCTTTTATAAGCTTGGTAGATGCTTCTTTTACCACTTTTTCTTTTTTACACTGGACAATTACCCTTTTTGACCCTTTAAATGAGATATGAAATATATTCTCCGTTTCATATTTGTGAAATACTCCTTATCCTTTAACGTTTTCAAATGACCTTTTAACACTTTGTGCAACTTGGAAAGTAACATGTTGCTCTTTCAAATGAGGTAAGAAGGAAGAGTAAATTTCTTTGAACCTTTTGACATGAAAGGTACTTCTTTGGCACTTTGAATAAGATGAGAGAGCATAATTTAACCTCTTTTTCATTCCTTGACATTTGATATGACCTTCTTAGGCTACCAAAATGTAATCTTGAGACAAATTTTCTCATTTTCTTGAGACAGTGTGACTGCTTTTGAAGAGCCTTGAGCTTTCACTTTGATCATGACTTTTTAACACAAATGGGATGTTTTTGAAGCTTGATATGACATTATTATGAATTTGACTAGGATAGTACGTCAAAATTACCTCTCTTGGAGCTCTGATAGTGGATGATGATTTTTTGATTCATTAAAAGAGACAATGAAATATTGAAACTAGATTTCATGAAACAGTGAGACATTGAAACTATATTTGAATCTTTTTCTCGAAAATTGAGCCATATGAAACAAGAGAGATGGATTTATTTGAAATTCATAAACATGTATGCTCCTTTACTAGGGTTTTATGGATGAAGTGGAGGGCCACTACCTTATTTTAGTGAAAATTTAATGATTTTTCCAAAGGCAGGGCTAAACCTAGACTTGACCTAAATGAAATGAAATGACATAACCCTAGACCTATTGAATGATGATGATGGAGATGGTGACCTTAAAATTAATAATGGAGATGACCTTGACAATGATAATGATAAATTAAATAAAGGAGCAACATACATGGTTTAGGCTTTCTTCAGTGACCAAAATTATTTCTAATAACTAGTTTGAAAAAGAAAAATTTTTGACTTATGGTCTAATGGAAAAAAACTGAAAAAATTCATTTGATCACTGACATACCTAGGCTAACAGTGAACACATGACTAGAAGTATTATGTGGTTAACCAACTTAGTCAAGAAAGGTTAATCCAACCAAGTTATATTGGAAGGCAACCAAACATGTGTTGAGATACCTCGGAGGCACCACTCAGTTTGGTCATTGGTAAAGAGGGACAAAGGGGTGAATCTTCAAGGCTTCACAGATGTAGATTGGGAAGGGATTTCATCCGAAAAGAAGATCACAACAGGGGGAATCTTCAGTATTGTATCAACAATAGTTTACTGTTACAACATGAAGCAAAGATTAGTTTCACTCAGTTCAATAGAAGCAGAGTATATGGTTGTTAGTCAAGAAAATTGTGAGGCTATTTGGATTAGGAGGATCCTTTTTTGGGTTGTTTTGTAAATAGATGGATCCTACAGTTATTTAATGTGACAACCAGAGTTGCATCAAACTCTCGGTTAATCCAATTTTTCGTGATAGGTCCAAGCATATTGAAATTCGGTACCACCATATCAGAGATTGTGTGAATAGGCATATTATGTTGTTAGAGTATATTCCTACTGAGGAGCAGGATGAAAACATCTTGATGAAGGAACTGTCAAGAGGAAAATTAGAGTTCCATAGAGGCAGGATAAGGGTATCAGATAATCCATATCTTGTTGAGAGGGAGTGTTGAAAATGGAAACAAGAAAATGATTCTAATTTAATTTTCCCTTGATTAAATTAGAATAAAATTTTAATTCCAGATCACATGAAAACTTGTACGATTTAACTAAGTTAGGATGGCTTAGTTGGTTCAATTAATTTCAGTTTAGGGTCAAACTAGAGGCATGAAGAGCATTTCCTACATTATAGGAGCCCTACTTGAGTTTATTTTGACTTGTAATTAATTAACTAAGTATATCTAAGTTAAATTTAGTTAAAATAATTCTACCTGATGGAGGAACTGGTAGGAGGTGAAATAGTGGGTTTTCACTTCATATGTTCAACTATTTAACTGATAATTCACTCATATATAACTCATGCATGTAAGTTCTGAAGAAGGCCCAGTTGACATTGGAGTTTAAGGGAAGTGTACTATCAGTGGTATAATTATATGAATTGTACAGGTGGTGCATGCAGTCAAAGGAATGCCCCTAATGGATTGCATAGTATGGATTGGGAATTTCCCTAATTAATAAGGTCTAATTAAAAAAGGAAACAACATAAGGAAATATGGATCCTAGAGGGTAGAAAATTGGTTAAGTATTGAACCAGGTTTGTCTAGGAATCATTGAGATAGATAGAGATAGTGCAAAGGTTTCTCAGCTTGGAGAAAAGCATTGTAATCTTCTCATTTTCTGAATTATGAATGCACAGTGACACTGCCAAAGGTATCTGGGATACTTTAGAAAATATCCATAAGGGAGATATAAAGGTGAAGATGGCCAAAATGTAAGCCTATAGAGCTCAGCTTGAAAATGTAAAAATGAATGAAGATGAAGATGTAGCCATCTTCTTCTTAAAAATTGCAAAAGTTGTGAATAACATGAAAGCTCTAGTAGAAACCATTAAAGAATGTGTAATTGTACAAAAGATATTGATATCTTTACCATCCAGGTTTAACCCTAAGGTTTCTGCCATAGAAGAAACAATAAAATGGGAAACACTGACCATGAACCAATTGCTTGGAAACTTGACAGCCTATGAGATGAGACTTCTAAAGCGAAAGTCAAATGTGAGGGAGGAAACCTTTAAGGAAAATAAGTGCAGAGAAGATAAGGAAGGTACACGATCCTACTCTGATGAAGAAGAGGCAAAATTTGTTAGAATATTGGAGAAAGGAACAAGTAAGTATAAAGGTAAACTTCCATTTAAGTGCTTTAACTATAGAAGAGTGGGGCACTATGCTTCAAAATGTCCCCATAAGAGAGAAGAGAACCAGCCACAAGAGACAGAGAAAAAAAAAAAAAAACTGGAAGAAAGGGAAGAGATTCTATAGGAAATCATTTTACACTCAACAAGATAACAGTGCATCTGAAAGCTCAGATGAATCCTCAAATGAAGAAGGAACCTTTGAATTTGTGTTGATGGCCAAGGAAGATCCTAAAGTATTCCTTCTGGAAGATGAGGAAGAAGGTGAGGTAGATCTTGAGGGGGAGCTAATGTTTGCCCTGGAGGAAATAGACAGACTTAAACTTAAGTGTAGAAAACAGAAAGACATTCTCCTAAAAAATGTAAAGGAAGAACCAAGTTCAGAAAACCTCATTCAGTTGAAATTAGAACTTGAAGAATCTAAGAAGGTGAAAGACATTCTGATAAAGCAAATAAATGATAAAAATTAGGAGCAAGAGAAATTGTAAGAAGAAGTAGTATGCCTGAGAAATAAATTAGAAAAGGCCCAAAGGGAATTATCTATGAATACTCCATAGATGAAAAGCTCTGAACAATTGGAAAAATTACTAAATTCTCAAATATCTCTTATAAAGACTGTGATAGGCTATCATGGAGAAAACAATACATCCAAGGTTGAAGATAACAATAATATCACTTTCGTGAAAACTATAATAAAATAAAATGATAACTCTCAACAATCTAAGATTATTGCAGCTAGAAGACTGATAGAATAAAGAAGAAGATTGTATAAGCACCTAGAGGATGAGATTAGCTCCAAGGAAAACTCAAAAAAGGAAGACAATGAGAAATATGATGAAGCAACCGAAAAGAGATCCAAAGAATTAGAAGCCAGCAAGAACTTGATGGGTAATGAAGTAAACATAAACAAGCAACAAACTAAAATGACAAATAACGAAATGAAGAAACATTCAAGAATAAATAGTCAGCTGCAACAAGCTCATACACTCCTGAATATGAATTGGATAAATTCAAAAGTTGTCAAAAGAGGTTCTTTCCTCCTATGAGAAGTATCACTTGTTTAACCTGCCACAAACCTTGACATATTGTGGCATCCTGTAAGACAAAGAAAATCTAGTCTAATCAGCAAAAGATGCAAAAAAATAAAAGACTACCTCAAGCAAAAAAATGGAGAAGACATTCTATCACCAGGTATACAAATCATTTCCATGGCTACTATTTTTCATGCAATTAATTTGGACACAAATATGTTGAATGTAAATTGTATTAAAAAATGGGAACGAAATTCCATACATCAGCTCAACCCTACTTAGGTAAAATAAGATGTTATTCATGCCACAAGCTTTGTCACAAAGAAAAAGATTGTAAGCTGTCCTATACATTAAATAACTCTAGAGGGATGATGGAATCCAATCAAATTAGACAAAAATGTGAATCAAAAAGAAGTGCAGACATTATGAAGAACCCCAATAAAGTATGGAAGGAAAAGAGAAAGGGGGAGAATGTTACTTCAATAACATAATGTATCCATCATAGTCTCAGGGGGAGCTTCTCTAGGAAGAAACACAAATATCCAGCTAGTAATAGATAAGAAGCAACATCCCAGGGGGAGATCAGTTCATAAAAGGTCCCCATAAAAGTACTCTAAGAATATATCCTTAGAATAAGAATAGCTAAAATTTCAGGAAGGGAAAGGACAATTCCTCTGAAAAATAACTAAAGAGGAAGAAGGATTCTTGAAGCATTCAATAGCCAACAGGTTGATGGAAGGAGAGAAGGCATCAAGTATCCATGGTGGTAGAGGGAACATCATCCATGAACATATAAGCTAAGGATACAACATCACACTAAGTGATGAATGGTTCAAATATAAAAAATTATGTTTTAATATTTAGAACTGGAAAGATCCATAGAGGATGATCACACTGTGCATCACACTACACGAGTTAACATTGAAACAAAATTAAGAAGGATGAGTAAGAGAAATTTTTATCATCATTATATCAGTACATCACTCATCTATATAAGGTCCCCTTGGAGGAAAGTAGTTAAATGAGTGATAAAAATATGAGTGGTATGCCCTTGTAGATTCTAAGTAAAGAAATTGAAGATGTCTTCCTGAAGATCATTATGTTAGAGCAATTTAAGTGTATATAGAGAAGAAATGATTCTAGAGTAGTCCTAGAAAGGAATATGCAGTGATATTATTTTAAAACATAATGAAAGAATAAGAAAAAGGTTAATGATGCCAATATCAGATTCAGTATATTGATTATTGTTGTTGAGAACAACGGAGAGCTCAATAATAGAAACTATGAATGTTGTCTTAACTATTGGCGCATGTATGAGCTGAAGTGAAATTATTGCATGATTTATCAAATTAGTATCAATTAGTATTTGGAACAAATAGCCTACCTATCAACAGAATACCAAGTGTTATCAATGGAGCAATTGTATGGTATAGGTCCTAAGGATTAGAGTATTATGGCAGAAGTACATCAAGGGAGTCCCAGCATTATCAACATTATAGTACATGCGAATTAAGCTTTGGTTGCTCTGATTATTGCAAAGTATCTGAAGTATGAAGGACTAGTTTTGTTGATCTTAAATTTGAAGCTCAAGAGTCTTTTATTGATTCATCTAAAGCCTACTTTAGTAGAAAGGAATTGCTGGTATTTCACCATTGTAGAAAGGTTGATCATTGACATACATACCCCCTTCTGTCATAAATAAAATAGCCTAGTTGATAAGTGAGATTGACCAATGCATTGAATGTATCCAGCCTCAAGGGTTTTTTTTTTAAAGTACTCTGTACATTATTAAAGTCAATTGGTCTCTTAGAATGAAAGATGTTGGCTGATCTTACTATAAGTTGTAAGTTCTGGTGTGATTCAGTGTTCACATCAATATCAAGGGCCTTTCGGCTAATAGTGTAATATCCCAGAGAGCAGTCTAGCACATATCACCACCAACAGGCAGTGAAGGTGAACCACAACTATAAAAGATATATTGGCATCATCATATTTCAATAGATGTGTACTGCAGATATGTATTGTAGAAGAAGTCATATTCCATCTACAGCCTCCCTCAAAAGATATGTATCTCATATGAAGATCATAATATAGATTGAAGTCTATTTGGAGCAGTCTTTATATGTTGTATGGAGCATTCTCAATATTTTTATATTATTCCAATAATGCATCTCTGATTATATAAGTCTAGTGCATTTTTTTCTATGAAGTGTCCTTTTCATCACTTTTAGCTTTATACAAGTGCAAGGAGTCTGTGCTTTGGGATGGTATCATCTTACTTTGTATATACATACAAGTTCAATGATTCTCAAAGTGTTCTCCCAACAACTATTGTACACCAGTATGGAGCAACAAGGCCTAAACACAACTCAGAGAGAGGAAATGAAAAGATAGAAACTAAACTTGAAAATGTGAAACCCTTTTCCATTGATTTCAAAGGGGGAGGACAAGCAAGCAGAAGAAGAAAGGCTCTTCTGAAAAGCAAGCAGATGAAAAAAGACACTTCCAAAAATGAAAGGGGGAGGAAGTTATGTACGAAGTATTGGAGTATTGGTGGATGTGTTTCCATTAATGCAAAAGGGGGAGACTGTTGGAAATACTGTCATTGATGGCAGAGGAGCACAAAGGAGCAGGACCTGAACTATCATTAAGGAAAAGGATCAGAAAAGAACCAAAAATAAGGCAAAGGAGAAGATCAGGCAACAATGCAATAAGAAAGCATGAAAGAGAGGCAACAGAGCAGCAGAGAGGCAAGGAGAAAAATAAAACTATCAGCAAAGGAAAAAAAGGCAACAAAGAAGCAGCAAAGGTAGCAAAGGCAGCCAAAACAACAAAGGCAGCAGAGAAGCAACAAAGGTAGAAAAGGCCACAAAGGTAGTAGAGAGGCAACAAAGGCAGCAGAGAAGCAGAAGTATAGAACATAGAAGTAGAAGTAAATGTAAAAACCAGCCATCTGAGGGCTTGGCTCTGAGCTTTCCATTTCCAATTTAAATCCAAATATTTTGTGTTTGATCGGGATCTCTATTTTAGAACAGTACTTCATTTCCAAACAAACTCTGAGTGTTTTGTGCTTTGATTGGGTTCCTTGTTTTGAATCAATTGTTTTAAATCTCTGTTGAAACTGAACATTTGTATTTTATCGCACAACAAGAGGACTAATTGGATTTGTAGGCATAGGCGAGGCCATAGGACTTGTATATTGTGTTAACGAAAAACAAAACCAATCATATTTTCAAACTCAACAGGGACCGTAGATCCAACACCGATCAATAGTGATAAAGTACGTCACAAACACAATGTTTTCGCACATCACAGAAAATAGGAGTATTGGTTAAAAAATTTCGCAAGTTAAGGTTATTAGTTTGCGATGCGAAGTGAATCGGTGGGGACATTGCGTGGACCATTGGATCCAGCACAAGCCAATGGCGGAGATTGTAGCAGCCTAGAAGCAATATCGCACATCGCAACGTTTAGGGGATAAAATTAAGGTGACCGCAAGGAAAGTTTAAAGTTTTGCTATGTGAAGTGGAGGGCATGTGTTAGCACTGCGCAATATCGTAGATCGCAAGAAATAGAGTGTAACCAAAAAGTAAATATTATAAAGTGCGAAGTGTGATCAGATGAGGACCGTCAGATTTGGGGGTAGATCAACGACGAACAGTGAATCGTAAGCCCACACATTGCAAATGTTAGCAGATAATGCTAAGGTATGTTAATTTGTTTGCGATGAGGTAAGGTTAGAAAGTTTCAATGCGGTGAAAGGGAGGAGCCACGTGTTGGCACTACACATTATCGCACATCGCTGAGTTTAGGTTTTTGTGCTTAAGGTTCACATGGCAAGCTAAGTTGGATTCGATGTAATGAGATCACATATCGCACAAGACAAGAGATACGTTTAAGAGCTAAACGTTAAAAGTTTCGGGCATGCGCAGTGCGACGTATTGTGATTGGTCAAGGTGTGGGACCCGATAACCCCTATTCTGCATCTGTTATGTGTGTTTTGTTATATAAAATATGTGATGTTTGATCGTTAACGTATGTATGTGTAATTAACTCCGAAGTTTTATTCCGCTACGTATTAAAAGGCAGTTTATGTGGGCCATACCCCACAGGTCACAAAGAAAAGACCTGAATGCATAACAAAGGACCAGAAGCTCGTGTAGAACAGTGTTGTGGTAGTGAGTCAAATGAAAAGTTTGAACATGGAATAAAAGACTCGGGTAACAAAAGAAAAGTATGAACACAACAATAAAAGTCTTAAGTAAGAAAAAAGGACCCAAAACTCGTGCAGATCAGTGCAACATCATGGGTTGAGTTGGGAAAAAAGGGAAGTTATGAAACACAGTTGAAATATAATTGCAGAAATAGAAAATGCAAAGGAACATCAAGCAGAAGAGGACAAACACACAACAAAGCTAAGAAGCTGAAAGGGATGAATTGGAATATTATTGTAACTGTAAATGTATTAATAATTTTATACTGTTTGTGATGCAAAGGAAAGTTTTCGTAGGAAAAGGAAAACTCCAATTTAATAATGAAAAGAGTGTATTTAGTGTTGTAACATTTGAATATGCTGAGTGAGGAAATGAATGGGTGGAAGGTAAGAATCATGCCTATTAACTTCATATTCCCATATTGAATAAAAACAACGAAGTAATATCTATAAATGATATTATTGTAATGTGAATAAAGAGGTTAGAGAGTGGAACGAGAAAAACAGAGTTGATATCCAGGTAAATCAGCATATGATTTTATTGTAGAGTGAGGAAGTTGGTGCTTCCATATAAATTTTTAGCTTGATAGATGTATAGTTGTAGTTGGTTGAGGTAGGAGCCTCCTATGGGTTGTAGCCTACAGAAAATACATGGGAGTTGGTGCTTCTGTTTCAAGTTGTAGCTTGATAGATGTCCAGTTGGAGCTGGTTGAGGTAGGAGCCTCCTGTGGGTTATAGCTTGCAAAAAATAGATGGGAGTTGGAGCTTCCTTGCAAGTTGTAGCTTGAAGAATTTGAGGTAGTAGCCTCATGTAGGTTGGAGCCTATAGAAAATCAGTGGTGAAAGGGAGTTGGAGATTTCCTTTGCATCACAACAATAATAAGATGTGGTTTTCTCCCTTATGGGTTTCCACTTATATCTGTTTTCCATGTGTATGATGATTATATGTTGATGTTATGTATTTAATCTGCTTAATACTTGCTTCTCACATCTTAAGATTGTTGTTTCATTATATAATAAGTTTATCATGAAATGAAGGTGTAAATAAGTTTAAAGGAAAGTTTTAAAAATCCATGAATGTATTAAACTAATTCACCCCCCCCCCCCCCCTCTCAGTTTAACTAAGGGATCAACAGTCAACCCAAGCGACTACCACTCCTCCTGAATCATCAAAGCCTATCCCTCCATGCACTTTGTGTGATGTTTCTGGTAATGCCACCAATAATTTTCCTAAACCCCCAAATGTTAAGAGCATGTTCTCAGATACTCAACTTGATCCTAACATTACTGAGGTCCATGTTTCCTTACCTGAGTCCACCAAGAAGAAAACATAGTTATGAAAAAAACACCCTTGTGCTATGTGCTATACATATGGACATTATTTTCATCATTTTCCTCATCTAAAATATTTTCATGATAAACTTCATGTGATTTGTGAGTTAGTTGTTGCTTGTAGCGACTCTCCTTCTTCTCTACCTGTGGGTTTTGGCCCTAGTTCTTCACCAATATAATAGGTTGCTCAACACACCTTTGTGATTCCTCCTCATGATTTCAAGATGATAAAAAAATAAATACCCATTATCTACATGTCATCATCCATGGGATCCATATATTTGGTGTAGAAAATCCACGTAGATTCAACTGATAATTGTAATATGCTAAAACATTATACTTGGATCTATTCTACCAATTTCGGAAACCAATTTAGATCTTGAAATCACAAAACATAAAAGAGAAATAATTTCAATCACAGAACACACAAGTAATTCCTGGGAAAATACTTAGATAGAAACCCCGCTATCTGTATATTTCAATTTGATAAATTTTGTTTCACCCAGACATCTCAAGAGTGCATTCATGGCTTTTGCATTAGCTATGAAATTTTTCTTGGCTTATTTCTCCATGTCATTATCATTTGGAGCATATCGTTCTTCCACAACAGCCCAAACTTCTATTCCTAGAGACATTATGTGTATCCTCATTCTTATTTTCCATAAGGCATAGTTTGTGCCAGTAAAGAAAGGGGCTTTATTTGTTGAGCAACCTTCTAGGCTACCCATTTTGGGGACCTAGGATCTCCTTCCAGTTGTTAAACTAATACATAAGGAACTGGCTCTGAAACCAATTTTTGATCCCTTAATTAAACTGAGAGGGGGGGGGGGGTGAATCAGTTTAATAAATTCATGGATTTTTAAAACTTTCCTTTAAACTTATTTACACCTTCATTTCATGATAAACTTATTATATAATGAAACAACAATCTTAATATGTGAGTAACAAGTATTAAGCAGATTAAATATAGAACATCAACACATAATCATCATACACATGGAAAAAAGATATAAGTGGAAACCCATAAGGGAGAAAACCACATCTTATTATTGTTGTGATGCAAAAGCTCCAACTCCCTCTCACCACTGATTTTCTGTAGGCTCCAACCTATAGGAGGCTACTACCTCAAATTTTGCAAGATACAACTTGCAAGGAAGCTCCAACTCCCATCTATTTTCGGCAGGCTACAACCCACAGGAGGCTCCCACCTCAACCAGCTCCAACTGGGCATCTGTCAAGAAACAACTTAAAACAGAAGCACCAAATCCCATATATTTTCTTTAGGCTACAACCCACAGGAGGCTCCTACCTCAACCAGCTACAACTAGACGTATATCAAGCTAAAAATTGATATGGAAGCACCAACTTCTTCCCTCTACAATAAAATCATATGCTGATTTACCTGGATATCAACTCTATTTTACTCCTTCTTCACTACTACCCTTCCAACCTTCAAATCTGCTTCATTTCAGCTCTAGATCTGCACAACATCTCTGTCTTCTCTATTTTATTCTTCCACTCTCTAACCTCTTTATGCACATTACAATAACATCATTTATAGATATTAATTCATGGTTGTTTGTATTCTATATGGGAATAGGAAGTGAACAGGCATGATTATTTCCTTCCACCCATTCATTTCCTCACTCAACATATTCAGGATGTTACAACACTAAATACACTCATTTCAGTATTAAATTGGAGTTTTTCTTTGTCTACAAAGACTTGCATTTGCATCACAAACAATATAAAATAATTAATACATTTACAATTACAATAATATTCCAATTCAAACCTTTCAACTTCTTAGCTTTGTTGTGTGTTTGTCTTCTTCTTCTTCTTGTTCCTTTGTCTTTTCTGTTTCTACAATTATATTTCAACTGTGCTGCATACCTACCCTTTTTTCCCAAATCGACCCATGTTGTTGCACTGTTTTGCACGAGTTCCAGGTCCTTTTTCTTACCTGAGCCTTTTCTTGCTGTGTTCAGACTTTTGTTTTGTTACTCGAGTCTTTTCTTTCGCATTGGACTCACTTCCGCAACACTGTTCTGCACAAGCTCATGGTCCTTTGTTATGCATTCAGGTCTTTTCTTTGTGACTTGTGGGGTATGGCCCACATAAATTCCCTTTTAGCACGCATAGGAATACAATTTTAGAGTTAATTCCACATACATACATTAGCGATCAAACAATGCATATTTTATATAATAGAATGCACATAAAAGACAAAGAATAGGGGTTATTGGTTCCCACAACCCTTGACCAATCACAATACATCGCATCGCGCATGCCCGCAACTTTTAAAGTTTAGCACTTAAATGTATCTCCTGTCTTATGCGATATATGATCACATCACATCCCACATAACTTACCTTACCATGCCAACCTTAAGAAAAAAAACATAAACTCTATAATGTGCACTAATGCGCAGTGGCGGCACGTGAATCCTCCCTTTCACCGCATCGCAACTTTATAACCTTGCCTTATCGCAAATGAATTAACATACCTTAGCATTATCTGATAACATTTTCGATGTGCGGGCTCACGATTCACCATCTGTCATTGATCTGCCCCCAGATCTAATGGTCCTCATCTGATCACACTTCGAACTTTATAATATTTACTTTGTGGTTTCCCTCTATTTCTTGTGATCTGCGATATTGCGCAGTGCTGACACGTTCCCTCCACTTCGCATCGCAAAACTTTAAACTTCCCTTGTGGTCACCTTAATTCTATCCACTAAACGTTGCGATGTGTGATATCACTTCCAGGCCGCTGCAATCTCCATCGTTGGCTTTTCCTAGATCTGACGGTCCACGCAATGTCCCCACCGATCCACTTCGAATCGCAAAATAATAATCTTAACTTGTAAAAAAATTTAACCGGTACTCCTATTTTCTGCGATGTACAAAAAAATTGTGGTTTTGACATACTTTATCACTGTTGATCGGTGTTGGATCTACGGTCCTTGTTGAGTTTGCAAATCTGATTGGTTTCTTTTTGCGTTAACACAATATAAAAGTCCTATGGCCTCGCTTGTGCCTGAAAATCCGATTAGTCCTCTTGTTGTGTGATAAAATACAAATGTTCGGTTTCAACAGAGATTTAAAACAACTGATTCAAAACAAGGAACCCGATCAAAGCACAAAACACTCAGAGTTTGTTTGGAAATGAAGTACTATTCTAAAACAAAGATCCCGATCAAACACAAAACACTTGGAGTTAAATTGGAAATGGAAAGCTCAGAGCCAAGTCGTTAGATGGCTGGTTTTTGCATTTAGTTCTACTTTTTTGTTCTTTACTTCTGCTTCTTTGTTTCCTTTGCTGCCTCTCTGCTGCCTTTGTGGCATTTGCTGCCTTTGTTTCTTCTCTTTTGCCTTTTTTGTCTTGGTTGCCTTTGCTACCTTTGCTGCTTATCTGTTGCCTTTGTTGCCTTTGCTAATAGTATAATGCTGCTCCTTACCTCTCTGTTGCTCCTTTGCTTCTATTTTATGCTTTCTTACTACATTTTTGCCTGATCTAATCCTTTGTCTTATTGTTGGTTCTTCTCTACTCCTTTTCATTAATAATAGTTCAAGTGCTACTCCTTTGTTCTCCTTTGCCATCAATGCCAATATTTCCAACATTGACTTATATTTTCCCCCATTTTCTAAGATTTCCCCCCCTCACCACATTATTTTGCTACATGAGTAGATTCCTATAGTGGTTGTTGTGGAACTAAAGAAAATGATGGGAACGTTGGAATGGGTTGAACTGGGGTTAAATCCATGTAAGTTTTGATATGGTCAGTAGGAGTGTTTGTAGGAGGATCGATGCACCAAATTGGGATCCATACATGGCCATTATAGGAGTAGAAAAAATTCTTGGTGGCAGAAATAAGAAAGGTATCTGATCACAGGGATAATGACCTAGAGGAACTCCTCCTGAGGGAGGAGGGCTAGAAGGAAAACCAACTGAAGGAAAAATGGCTTGGAGGAATTGTTCCTGAAGGACAAGTTGAGTCTTGAGAAGAAGATTGCTAAGGATTTGGCTACTAGGAAGATGTATTGGGTTGTTGGTTGGAAACTATGATGCTTGAAGCAATAAAAAATTTGAAGAGATAGGCTCATATGAAATGGGTGGTGGGCCATAGTAAGCCCCAAGTAGTGTAGAATATTTATAGACTCTGGGGGAAACATCGGTAAAGGTAGGGGTGGTATTATTTCCCTCCATTGATGAAATGATATTTTTTGGGGAAGTGTACGATTGAGTGTCATAGTAATTCAATTGATTGATAATGAAGATATTTCAATTATGGGGAAAGCACATCTTGTGAAAGACAAAATATGAAACAACTGACATGGCGAATGTGTAACTATGACCAAGAAAGAGGTTATAATATAAAGGAGAAATGATAACTTCGATACCAAACATGACCATCTTGTCAGCAATAGTGATGGGGAAATTCTGATGTAAACCACGAGGCCGTGAGGGGTGACCATTCTAAGGATGAAGAGTGATAGTGGATGGTTACAGGTTAGTGGAACCAATTTTCTTCCATACAATAGCGAAAATCACACAAGTGGAGGCACATTCATGGATTATACAACATTGAACAATGGAATTTTTTATTGAGACTAGTATATGAAAAGAAACAGATGAAGGGATAGGATGATGTTCCCCTTTATCAACATCAAATATGATCAAATGATCATCAAAAGGATACACAACACGCAGAGAAAATAGTATATATTTTCGTTGGGATGGGTACGACTAGAGGACATTCAGTGTTGACATGGTGGCAAGAAACTATGCCATGTCATCTAGTATACTATATGTGTGGGTGGATTTAGAAGAAGCAACATTTTGACGTAATGGTACTTTAGTAATATTAGGGTGAACCTCTACCTTTAGATTAGGGATATGTAAGGTACTATTTGGTGGAAAAAGGGGCTCATTGGAATGTTTGGGCTGAGAATCAATCATTGAATTATCGGGAGGATTGTCATACTCGCGCGAATGAGTCTTGAGGTTGATGTCTTCAAAATTCATCATGAGAATATGATAATTTCCATTCCCAGTTTGTGAAGGTTGGGGAGATGGAGGATTATGTGCTGGTTGGGAAACCACATATCCTTCATGAGAGAGTGGATTGGTAACCACTACTAACTATGAAGAAGGAGAAGGGGGTGGAGAAATGGGTTGTTGCCCTCTATAAGCAGTTGTTTGAGATTCCCATGCATGACACATTTGAGGGAGAATGGGACATTCATGAGTATAATGTATGTAAGTCCCGCAAAATGCATAAGGTTTATTAGTTCTAAGAGCCTTGTTCTTCTTGGATTGTGTGCCATATTTCTAGGTTGTAGGATTGGACTGGTCACTTGTATTGGAATTTGGTTGTCTACGTTGATTGCCTTGATTACCCTAAGATGGTTGGTTCTCGTTACCTTTCCCCTTGTTCCTTCTCTTGGGGTTGGTGGGAATGGTAGCACTCTACTGATAATACATTTGAATCTATGGAGATGGTTGTTGTTATGGCAGAGGTGATGGAGGCATCGAAGGTTGAGGTGTTGGTGCCATTGGGGTTGGAGCGCTAAGAGGTGCAAATGGATAATCAATGTTTGCAACAACATTTTGGAAACCAATTTAAGCCATAGTTAGCCTTGGAATTGGTTGATGCAAATAGTAAAATGTATATGATGTGCTAGTACTATGGTAATTGTTGACTTGTGAAGGTTTAAAAGGAGGATAGGTGTAAGCGGAATTGGTCCCCCCTAAGGTTGACCATAACTCACAGGAGATTGAGAATATGGTGATGAGTGGGTGTTAGGTCCCTATAATAATAGCATATACCCTTATTTTTATTGTTATTGTAGCCCTCTTATTTTTATTGGTGTTCCCATTTACTCCCCATATTGTTATTATTGTGCCCCATAGAAACCAACTACTCTTATTGTTGTTCCCTTGCATTATTATTGTTGTTTCGGCTCTAATTATATTGTGACCCCTCAGACTCCTATATATGGAAATGAGGCTTTGTAATTTGAATCATCCAATAATTGTTCATTTTATGTAATGTAAAGGAGGTTTTCCCCTCAAATTCGATAATTTTTAAGTCGTTGATCTATCTTTTCTTCTATTTTGTGAGCTGGTTGCATAACATTTGGTATCAAAGCTTTGGATTCTAGGGTTTCACTTCTTCAAATAGGTCGTATTGGAATTTTTTCTATAATTTTTTTTCTATGAGGCTTCAAAAGCATTAATTTCAATCGCGTGGAGCTGAAATATTGGTGAAAATCATGTAAAAATTTCATATCCTGGTTCGCTATAGTTTCAGAGATATGATCTATGGAAGCTAGGGTTTTTGCACACTCCAAAATTCAGTCTCAAACATGTGACCTAGAGAAAACCATCATAACTTTCGTTTCAGGCATCAAATTTGAATTCTGTAAAAAGTGGTTAAAAGTGCATGTACTTTAGTTTTTCTTGTTGTAATTTCAAGGCTTAAGGTAGAAAAAAATGACATGTAGTACTTCGTACAAGTTCGCTCTACTAAAATAGTCTATAATCAGGACATCATTGGAGATGAGGCATAATTCTTTGTTGAAGACTCCAATATGGTGTGAATTTTGGGGTTGGAAACTAGATTCAAAGAGCTACAACAAGACTTAATTTCAGACTTTTGATATCTAAAATTATAGAGTTACAACCTAATCCAGGAGGATCATACAGGTCCAAAGTACAAGTGGCTTAAGGAGAAGGATCGAAAATCAAAGTGTCAGAAATGTGGAAAAATCAGTTTCAAGTTGAATATCTCATCGTCTTGATCATAATGGTGTGAATTATTTGTGAAACCGAGGTTGCATGTGAAAATTAGAGGCAGTAAAAAATTTATGGGTTGAATTGATGAGGTGGCAGGCTTAAGGAGGACACAATTTCGCAGAAGCTCGACCGCCGAATTTCGGCCAGCTTCGGTCGGATTTTGGGAAAAATTGTGGGACACTTAAAATGTCCCCAACGGTAAAAAATCGTTGAAATTAAAAATGTATTATGTTATTGAAAAAATAAAAAAATAGGGGTGGGCCATGACCCCCGCCCCTATCCCAAAACAATAAATATTAAAAAATAACGGTGGGGTCGGTGGCCATGACCCCTTTTCCCCAACTGTATAACACATTACAATGTAATACAAGGGTGGACCGCGGACTGTCAACCCCACCACCCCTACCCACCTATATATAACATATATATATGCGATTCGGGTGGAGGTATGGTGAGCGGGCTGCCCAATGTGGGTTTGGCCCTCCACAATAATTACAAATTTCAGTTTAAAAATTGTGTTGGGTTTTAAGAAAAAAAAACTAATTCGGCATTTTTATGGAGAGGGCAGGGTTTAACCACGTGACCCCATCCCTCAAACAACAGATCTCAACCATCACGCCAAGCAGGCTCCTTGGGGAGTCTTCCCACCTTTTATTATATAAAATTGCATTTCAAAAGTGTGGCCAGGCAAACCTGGAGTAGCACACTTACCAAGACAGAGTGGAAGCATGAGTGCCTTGCAGGAGGGGCGTGGAACCATGAACTGAGCTCATTTCCAGAGGGCCTAGATTTTTCCAGCGTTAGAATCAAGAAAAATTTATATGGATTCTGCACCTCTCGGTGAAACAAATCCAACAGTGTTGTCCATTTCTTCATCAAAGGTCTCCAATTTTCAGGCACTTTCAGCTATGAAGGTATAAGGGTGTGATTTTGCATTGATTCTTGTACTTTCATTTTATTTTCCACTTAATGAAAGGGGGCCTTCCCACTGATTGAGCAAGGCCCGGAGACGTAGTCCCTCTTGGACGAACTCCGATATCAATTTCGTATCTTCTTTGCATGATTTTATGTGCTTCTCTCTTCTTATGTTCATGCCTTTTAAGTTTCATGGTTAAGATGCAATTTCACATGTAAATATTTAATCTATATAAAAGCTAAAGATCTTGGATCACAAACATTTCAAGATAGAGCTCCCAAAATCAAGAAAAATGTGTGTATTTGTTTTTTTAAATTGCATAACTTTTGTTTGAAAAATCAGTTTGAAGTGATTCCAAAGGAATATTTAATCATAGATATCAGTGTTAGGTTATAAAATGCCTCTTAGAAAAAAGAATTCCACACCCATTAATCCCTTAGAAAGCTCAAATATGACACATGAAGAGGTAGAATTGCATCATGATATCTCAAACTTACAAGACCAAGTGCTACAATTTTTCTCTCACAAATAACAACCAAATATGAAATAAAATATGACATGGATGGCTTAAAATAAGACATGGAAGCTAAGATGGATGGTTTGAGCGATGACATGGAAGTTAAGATGAATGGTTTGAAGGATGGAATAGCTGCTAAGATGGAGGGTATGAAGGTAGACATGGAAAGTTTGAAGGAAGGTTTGACAAAGATATTGCAAGAAAGGTTTCTCGATGGTGAGGGAGTTTGATGGTAAGGATCTAGTAACATGGATACTAAAAAAAATATGAAACACTCACAAAATGTACACATTGAAACTTTATATTTAGAACCCAATTAATTTGTATGGTATCAATGACTTTTTTCTCGTAAAACACTTGTCACTTGGTCAGAGTTTAATGGAGGAAATGATAACACATTATGAGGATACAAAGATAAACACCTTCTTTAGCCAATTGATAAATATCAAACAAAAGGGTTCAATGGTAGAGCACATTGAGGACTTCCAAAAATTAAATATTAGGGTAAAAAATATTCTAGAGGAGCATAGGATTGATGTCTTCATAGGGATTGTAAAGGATAACATCCAACATGAGGTTCACCTTTGGGAACCTAATTCATTGGAGAATGCTTTTAGGGTGACAAGAAAAATTGAAACCTAAATTATGGCAAAAAAGATGTCTGCCAATCACAACTATAAATATGTAAGTCTTGCTTCTCCTAGCCTTACACAACCTACAAAGTTGACACCACAACAGTTGGAGGAAAAAGGAAAAAAAGGGATTTGTTATAGTTGTGATATAAAATACACTAAAGGTCATAAGTGCACTGGGAAGAAATTATTTTACATAGATTGTGAAGAGGAGGAAGAAAAGGAACAATAAACTTCAAAATAAGAGGATATACATTGCGAACCAACACCATAGAAAGAAGAAATGAATCCGACTATATCTTGTAATGCATTGGAAATAATTACCACTCCTCAAACTTCGAATATAGAACGATATATGAGGAAGAGAAAGGTAATAATGATGATTGATTCAGGTATCACCCATAATTTTATCCATTGTAAGATAGCCAAGGAATTGAATTGCTTCATATATCCAGCACCAGAGTGTCAAGTGATGGTTGCAAATGGATGAACTATAAATTTCTTTAGAAATTTCCATAATATCAAGCTAACCACGGGGGAATATTTATTGAATAGTCCAATGCTCTCCATTCCAATGGGTGGTATTGATGTTATACTAGGAGTCCAATGGTTACAATCTTTGGGGATGATATCTTTTAATTTTCAAGAATTTTTCATGAAATTGTTTTGGGAAGGAAAGGAAGTTGAATTACGGGGTATCATAGGGAAACTGAGAAAGATAATAAACTCTAATATCATGACAAATATTCTGAATAAATAATGAAGCGTAATTGAAAAATTATGCTCACTATATGTTCAAACATCAAAATCATCTATTTCTCTAGATCTCCAAAAATTCTTGGATAATAATTCCAAGGTGTTTGAGACTCCCAAAGACCTCCGACCTCTTTGTGATCATGCTCATGCTATTCATTTGATTCCAGGAAGTGTTCCTCAAAACATCCGATCTTACAAATATCCTTATGTCCAAAAGAGTGAGATTGAACGTATGTTTGCAGAAATACTATAAGTTGGTATAATTAAACCTATTCAAAGTTCTTTCTCTTCTCTAGTAGTATTGGTGCACAAGAAGGATGGATCATGTAATATGTGTTTGAATTGTAGATAGTTTTACCTCTCTATTAAAGATAAATTTCCCATCCACATATTTGATTAATTTTTGGATGAATTACATGGAGGAATTTACTTCACCAAACAAGATCTTCGTTCAGGATATCATCAAATTATAATAAATACTGAAGACATTCCAAAAACAACATTCATAACTCATGATGGTCATTATGAACTTTTTGTCATGCCTTTTGGCCTTACTAATGCACCTTACACATTTCAAGGTTTGATTAATTCCATTTTCAAACCTTTCCTTAGAAAGTTTAAGTTTTTCTGATGATATAATAATCCACAAGTCTTGGAAGGATCATGTTCAACATGTTGACAGGATGCTCAAACTATTGAAACGGAAACATTTATATGCAAAAACTTACAGATGTTTCTTTGGAGTACAGAAGGTGGAATATTTGGGTCATATTGTATCCCATGAGGGTGTTAAGGTAGACCCAAAAAAATTAAATCCATTAATGAATGGAAAATCCCCACAACCATAAAGCATCTTCAAGGATTTCTCGAGTTGACAGGGTATTATTGCAAGTTTGTTAAGAATTATAGGAGAACATCGACACCTCTAACATCATTACTCAATAAATATGAATTTTCTTGGACTCCAGAAGCAACTAAGGCCTTTGAATATCTTAAAGAGGAAATGTTCCAAGCCCTGGTCCTAGATACGCCAGAATTCAAAAAAACCTTTATTATGAAATGTGATGCCTCAGGAAATGGAATTGGTGCAATTTTAATGCAAGAAGGAAGACCATTTTCTTTTGAAATTCATCCAATCAAAGGAAAGTATTTACACAAACCTATTTATGAGAAGGAAATGTTGGGAATACTACATTCACTAAAGGAATGGCACCCTTTCCTAATGGGAGGACACTTCAAGGTAAAAACATGTTGTGATAGTCTTAAATATTCTTTGGAACAAATATTATCTTCAGAAGAGCAGAAAAAATGGGTCACAAACATGTTGGGTTATGACTTTGAAATCATCTACAAAAAATGGAAGAAAAATGTTGTTGCAGATGCAATCTCAAGAAAGGATGAGTATGTGGAAGCATTTATTTCTGCCATTTCTATTACCCAACCTGAGTGGATAACTGAAGCAAGGGATGAATGTAATAATGATGAAGAGGTGTGGACACTCATTCAAAATTTGCAGAAAGATACCAGTACATCTGATACATTTAGCTGGAAAAATCATTCATTATGGTATATATATCGCTTATATCTTTGTATGAATTCCCAACTCAAACAAAAGATCATTTGGAATTGCACAACTCTCCCTTAGGAGGGAACTTAGGATTTTTAAAAACTTACCATGGGGTCAACAAGGAATTTTTTTGGGATGCCCTTAATTTGATATTCAAAATTTTGTGGGAGAATGTTTGGTTTTCAAAAAAAAAAAAGTTGAGACAATTAAGACCTCAGGTTTGTTACAACCTTTATCCATTCCAAATAAATGTTGGGAGGAGGTTTCAAGGATTTTATCACAGGTTTACCCATGTCCGAAGGATAGAGTGACATCATGGTGGTAGTTGATAGAATTACCAAGTATGCACACTTTTGCTCATTATCTCATCCATTTAAAGCCAATATAGTTGCTAATTCATTTATGGAAACAATTCAAAATCTACACGAAAACCCAACAATTATTGTAAGTGATAGAGATCCCATTTTCACTAGAAATTTTTGGACGAAATTATTTTCTTGTATGGGTACTCAATTAGCTCCTAAATCATCTTATCATACTGAATATGATGGGAAAACTGAGATAGTGAAAAAAAATTTGGAAGGACATCTTCGTTTCTTTGTATTTGATAAACATGCACAATGGGTCAAGTGGTTACCTCTAATTGAATGTTGGTATAACACTTCCTTCCATACTGCAGCAAAAATGGCCCCATTTATGGCACTTTATGGATATCATCCACCATCCGTCACATCATCTTTAAGAGAAAATTCTAAGGTTCAAGTAGTGGAAGATCACATTGAGAATAAACAACAAGTTCCCCAACTCTTAAAGGATAACCTTACTTTGGCACAGAATCAAATGAAACAACAGGTAGATCAACATCACAACGAAAGAAGTTTTGATGTAGGTGACTGGGTATTTTTATGGATACAACCATACAAACAATTTCCCTTCAAGCACACTAATAAGGATAATAAATTATCACCAAAGTATTCTGGTCCTTACAAGGTGTTGCACAATATTGGTACTATGGAATGCAAATTGGAGCTTCCTGCATCTTCCTGAGTACACCCATTTTTCCATGTTTCATTCTTAAAGAAGGTTATAGGTGAAAATCTCCCAGTTCAAACAATATTTCCAGAACTTGGAGAGGAAGGAAAAATCATATTGGAACCTGAAGCAGTTACATAAATAAGAACTTGACAGCTATGAAATCCATCAATTTCAGAGTATCTCATCAAGGGGAATAACTTACCTACTGAATATTGCACATGGGAGGATGAGAATTTTATACAAAAGCATCAAAAACTACTCAATCATTGAGGACAAAATTTTTTTCAAGGAGAGGGGAATGTTAGGTCCCTATAATACTAGTGTATCCCATTGTTGTTATTGTTGTAACCATGTAGTCCCCATATTGTTATTATTGTGCCCCATATAAACCCACTATTGTTATCGTTGTGCCCTTACAATATTATTGTTATGTCAGCCCTTATTATATTGTGACCCGTTAGAATTATATATATATATATATATATATATATATATATATATATATAAAGCAGGTTTTTTCATTTGAATCATCCAAGAATTGTTCATTTTTTGTAATGTAAATGAGGTTTCCCCCTTGAAGTGGATAATTTTTAATTCGTTGATCTATATTTTATTCTATTTTGTGAGCTGGCTGCATAACAGTGGGATATGGATCCAACGATACCATTGGAAACATGAGATTCCCCTAGCACAAAAGAAGTACCAGGCCAAAGCTGATTGAGAAGGAAAATATAAATGTAGCCTAATTGTGCATAGATCAAATAAAATTTCAATGTTATCTGGAGAGCTTATTCCTTAGTCTGAGTGATGTGTGAGGTGACATATTTACCTATGGGGGCCAGTTGAGTTATAAAAAACCAATCCATTTAAACATGATCCCCAAACTTAGGAGATTTATAGAGGCTCCTCCTTCTGTGCCATTCTTGTACATGGTCAGAAAGGAAAGTGTAAAAAGTTTTACAAAAAGAAGTTAGTAGTTTAGTATTGGTGTCATAAAAAAGAGGTAATTTGAAATATGAAAGAAAGGTGTTGGAAAGAGTCCCAAAGGTGCAATGAGAGGCATGCAATTGATTGGCATACCACTTGGAAACAACTCCAATTATAGTGCATTGGAAAAGACAAAGATGAATAGAGTCCTCAGTGATGGAATTTGATGAACACCACATGTGGAAAGAGTGAAAGTGATTGGTGGGGTATTCTCAGAGACTACCTTCAAACTTGGGGATATCTGAGGGAATTTTGGTTGGCATGGGAGGCCAATTTTGGTCATGGAGAAGGGGCTCATTGATGAGCTGGGTTAAGTCGGTGAGGCTCAAATAAACCATGTAGGGAAGAATAGTTTGATTAGTTTCCATACGTAAATATGTTATGATATTTACTCCTTAAATGTTACCTTGGTTAGAACCAATGTTACCAGCTTTTTTTTTACCACACAAATTAGTGTCTGACATGGTAGTAGTGTCTAGGATGGAAGGATGTAGAATTTGAGGAGGAACTAGAAGAATCAGAAGAACTAGAGTCTGTATATGGAAAAAATGGAGGAAAGGTGGATCCTAACTCAAAAAGCAGGAGTAAGAGGATGTCCAAATGGAAATTGGGGGCACAAACCACAAAGTATCCAAGATAAATGCCTAAGGGGAACAATGTTGTTAAGAAAAGGAGAACTCTAAAGACTAAGGGGTGATAGTTAAGGAAGAGGGTAATAAACAACGAGAAAAAAACTAGTGCAGTGGTGCGAAGTGTAAACTAAATATAATGATATGCTAATATAATCCAATTAAAAACGTCCTATCAAAATAAAAAATTATCTATAGCCTAAAGGTTTTCTAAATCCTCAAACAAGTCCTAGTTCTATTGTTTCAGATGGTCTTCCATAATACTTCTTACTTCACAGGGTTTGATATTTGTAAGGATAATTGACTAGAGAAAGATATGGTAGAGAGATCATTACTCACCCATAGCCACCCCTATAGGCTGGTGTTTTCCTAAGATTTCCCAGTAAGGTTACCTTCATCCCACAAGGGCAGACGATCGAGTTTCGGGCTTCTTGATAATAAGTAAAAAATGTGGAACCCTAGACCAACAAGTTGGGTAGCCTCATGGAGAGTCACACACACTGATACCTGAGCCTAACCCCCTCTCAAATGGGCCTCTAGTGCACACCAATTTTGGACCATGAGATTGTGAATGATTTTAAGATCCCTAGAATGTCAAATTGTATGTCTCTTTGTAAGTGATCGATAGGTGTTTTTGGAATCCTATCCCACTGATCCTAAAACTAGGTACAAAGTTTGATTTTCCTTATTTCCCAACTGAGCTTAATCTATGTGAGTTAAGTTATTATTGATGTAGAGTGTCTCAAGTATTGGATTGGTGGTTGTACCCAAGCTCATGTTCACTTAGGGTTTGAGTGTGTAAATAATATGTCAGTGGATGAGTTAATTGAGCATGTTTTTGTAGAAATTATATAAATAATGCGTTATACATCCGAGATTCTCCTGATCACACACTATTTGACTTCATGCACAATACATAATCTCTTCTACCATTGATCATTACTTGCGGAAATAAAATCAATTGCATGCACACATTAAAACCATAAAAATTCACACATATGAACACAGTAATTTATGGGAAAGCTTAAAGCCGAAAACCCCCAACTATCTGTATATTATATGTCATAGAGATCATGTAACAATCATCATACAAAGCTCCTCACAAGCTCTCAGTACAATCTCCAATTGCTACACACTAATCAGGTCCGATCTAGCAAATCCCATGCACCAATCTCTGCCACCTGCTAGCCTGCCTCTACTACGCAATCACTGCTGAAGAATGGCTCTGAATGAACTCGAATTGGTCCAGCCTTGCTCACGCAATCCTCATTGGCATCTCCAATCACTGGTTGTTGCAAATCATGCAACAATATAGTCACAACTGATAGTCACACTGCTCTTTCACCTACCTCTTCACTGGTCTCCACTGAAACTGTCCATGCACTGTAGTTAACTGATGTATTATTTAGCTGATTAATGAGTTAATAATTAGTGAATTAATTAATAATTAATTCACACCACTCTCACTAGTGTATCAATCAGTTAGACTAGATACAACTAGCTCAACTATGTTTAACTAAGTTAAACTGAACACAACTCCACCAACTACCTCAATAACTACACCAAACTCTATCACATGAGTTCTAATTGAAGTCTCCATGCAATAGCTCCACTTAACCCTAAGGAATAGCGTAATTCCTTCTGTCAGCTCCTGTGCCACATCTGTGCACTTAACTAAAGTGATCCAAGAGAATAAGATAATGTTTATAGTCCAAATATTATTAAGAGCTAATAATATTTGACATATCTATTTTTAGACTAGCAATCTAAAAATAGATTCCACCCAATATGTCTAAAAATAGAAGTCCATATATTTTTCCAACTTGGCGAACCATCCACAAATAACATCCTGCAACTCATAGAATATGATCGACATGTCTAAAAAATAGACATAGTCTAAAAATAGACTTGCGCCAAAAATAGCCTGCGGGCCCACTTAGTGAAGGAAACTCTTTTCACTAAGCTCATCATCTTGTTGCAATCTCAACAGTTTTATGATGCCAATGCTGCTGAAAATAAAGTGCATATACTATCAATAATAATGAAAATGAACAGTAAAATAAACAACAAGATGAAGCAAAAAGTTCCCCATCCAAAAAGGCTATGAAGAAGCAAGAAGATGATGGAAAAACAAGAAACTCAAAGAAACAAAATGACCAAAAGATATAATTTCTAAAGGGACTAAGATATTACAGAAAAAATCTGTTGAAATGATTTAGAAAAAATAGCAAAAAATAGAAAGAAAAGTGTTGGAAAATTGCAAATAAAAAGCTGAAAAACAAGGATGATCAAGGGGATCCTAAAGAGGGAAAGAAACACAATTTTAAGGGAAACAAAGTGCTGTAAAATTTTCCTAAAAAATATTGTAGAAGATTAAAAAATTGTTGGAAAATAGTGGCTAAATATTTTGCAAACTGGACTCCTCATTTCAACAAAGTTTCTCCTAAACTAGCAGAGGTGTACTCTAAACCCTTGGGGGGTTTATCCTTCCTAAAAATGAGAAAAATTATAAGAGACTCTAGGATTAGGGGTGACTAATAAAAGTATAGAAACCCTTCCTGGTACACCAGAAAAAATTGGCAAAAACTAAAAAATTCTTGAAAAATTCTAAATATTGTAGGGCATAGGTGTTGACCTGTTTAGTATGCCTAGATGCAGAAAAAGGTCCCAAAATTATGTTGTAGGGAACAATTAATTTTCCAAAAAAAGTCTTTTGTTCCCAGATATCCCGCTCAACATATATGTTACAAATTGTGTCATCTCCTACATGGACGGTACTTGTGACCTACAAAAAGATGTGGAAACCCAACAAAAGAAAAAAAATCAGCAAAGGGAAAAAATCTAAAAATAGGAATGAGAATTGAGAAAATAAATTCTGAAAAATAATGAAAATTGTTGAAACAATAGTAACCATGGCTTTTTAATTGCTACATCAATGGAGTCGACATTTGTTAGTGTGAAAAATCTTAGCAAGTGTACCCAAAATACTTCACTTCAGCTAACGATGACTAGCAACCCTTACAAAAAAATATGGTTGTATCTATGCTTCAGATCTGCATTATAAAATCAGAAAACCTACAAGAAAATATATCCACTCATAAACATAAGCATATAACAACAAAAATAGTATGTAAAAACCCATTGGAGAATAAAAATGATTAACTTTATTAATTGGAAATAATACACCTGATGAAGAGATGTAGACTTGGGTCTGCAACTCCTTCTGTGGGATGAGTCCTTTTAATTGCCTTCTGCTTCAGCTCTATTTTCTCTCTCTCAATGTGTGCAATGGGAAAAATGTGGTTATGGAAGCTTGAACTTAATATGGGAGCTCAAATGTTATAGGACAATAATGGGGACAATAAAAATGGTCATGGTGAAGAATGAAGAGAAAAACCTCATATTAATAACAAAATATTGAAGTAGATTGAGATTTAGAAAATAATAAAATACTATAAACTAAATCGAAATCTAGTTGTTGTGAATATTTTATTATATTTATTGAGGGAAAAAATATTTGAAATGGTCAAATACCTTTATTTAGAAAATGGTTGAAGTAATTAACAAATAAAAATGATTTATTAAATACTTTATGGTGATTAAGTCAAATTTGAATTAAAAATAATTATTAAATAATCATTTAATAGTTATTTCATGAGAGAAATTAGGGAATAATAAATAAATAATGATTTATTTAATTGTTCCTAAGTGGTTCAGTAAAAAATGGTTAGAAATAATCATTAAATAATTATTTAACAATTATTTTGTGAGAATATTAAATAAATAATGATTTAACAATTATTCTGTGAGAATATTAAATAAATAATGATTTATTTAATTATTTTCATGGGTTTTTTGGATTTAATGATAAATAATTTAGGAAAATGGTTCACTAAATGATTTTTTAATATTAAAGTAGATTTTAATGTGTAAAACCCATCCTACATGGTGTATTTTGATCAACCTTGTAAGAAATGGCTAGGAGGACATTTTTTGGGTGATAACAAATATTTTTTTGAATTTAAATTTCTCTCCGATTAGAATATTTGGTGTGAAATGAGTTGGTTGCTTCAGATATAAGTTTGGGATCACAAAATTCATGGTTTGGGTTGTAAATACATGAAGCATCAAATTTTTAGAATACATACATACATACATATAGGAGAGAAAAAAATCATTATTCATGAAACCATAAAGATATATAGAGACAACTATGCATATTTTAAATATATAATTCAAAAAAAAAAATTAACAATGTTTACTATTTTAATATATTTTTCTCTCGACATATGTCAAAATACTAAAATGCATCCCTCGTATATTTCCACTATAACTCTTTTGGGCCTTGACCATTTGGGAAAAACAATTATGATCTAATAGAGGACATTAGGACCTACAATATAAAATAGAAGGTGTTTGAGAAGATTAACACCTTTTTAGTTTCCATTAATGAAAAGCCTTGTTATTTCAAGGATATAATGACTTTCATAATTTTTAAAAAATACAAAATTAAGATCATAAATTTTGAAAAAATAGTTATGCAAAAGAATGCTATGTTTTGTAGAACGCTACAAGTTTTCGTAGCATGATTATATCATTTAGGTACATAAATATTGCACTAATGAAAACCTATGTATTATATTTTACATGAAAAATGAAATACCAATGACAGGAAAACTCAAAATTCACATAGTTAAACACAATTTCCATAAATAAAAATTATATATTAAGAAAGATAATGCATTTGTCTACTTTCATATTTTTGCATTATCTTCAAATTCATTGTGTAAGTACCTCTAGTTATTCCTCCAAATTAACAAATTATTTTTTTTCCAAGTTTGCGTTGCCACTAAAGAGTTATTAGAGGCCATCATTAGCTTCGACTTACCCTTATATTTTAGAACATAGTATTTAAATTTAATTAATAAGAAAATAACAACTTAATATTTAAAATAATTTTTTTTTTCTAGGCTATCTACCTATATGTCTATCTATATTTAATTAATTCTATGCATATAATATTAAAAAATTAAATTAAAAATTTTAGAAAACATTTCGACGAAAAATGAAAAATCATATATGTAACTATATGCATGATCAGGGTTTTAATAAAATTGAAAAAAATGAATATTTTTATATATACAGATGTGAAATTTAAACTTAACTAGGGATCTACGAAGTCCAAATAGAAATCAAGTCTCATGTTGTGCAAACCTTTCCTTGAGTTTTATGCTTAAAAAAAGTTTGAATCTTTATAGATTTGATCCCTCTCAGTACTTGGTAGATTTTGAATTAAGATGGATCTATGTTAGAATATTAAAGTTAGGTCAAAATAAAAGTAAATGCTGGCCATACTTTTTCAACCTGATAATATTAAAGAGTTTATTTAACTACATAATTTTTCTAAATTAATAAAGTTGTTTTAAATATATATTTTTCCTATAATACTGAAGTTATTCTATAATTATTGTATTCATTAGAAGATAATAGTTACTACTTGTCATAATGGCCATTCTTGAATTTTTTAATAAGGAGACATGGAACATTGAGATATGGAGAAGAAAAGGCTATAATTTTTTTATATCATTATTGATTTAAATTAAAAATAATTTTTAATATTTGTAAAGAAAATGTATTTACATTTAAAATTTCATTATAAAAAATAAAATAAAATAAAAAGGAGGGAAAGACAATAGATATAGAAACCCATGAAGAATCATTGAAAATTAAGGGAGGTTTATTTAAATAAATAAAAAAGAGAATAAAATGAGTTTGTTGCATGAGTATATACTAAATAGGCTGAATCTTTGTGAGATATATATAGTTTGAAGATTTCATATACATTTGAGGTGGTCATTTCTTTGAAAAATCGTGATATCTATTACCAAAGCAAACCAGAGGTTTATATATATATATATATATATGGGCTAGACTCACAACCAGTGACTTTTAAAAAAGAATACATTATCAATGCACTCATTTACATCAATGGTTGATTAAATATTAAATGGATGCTATTTTATAGTTTTATATGAATTTGGCCACTATTTAATCAAAAATAAAATTAGAAATTAAAACTTTGAGAAAGGGTCCAAACAAAGTTCCATATATTTCTCTATATCGACATCATCTCCTCAAAAGAAGTTATGTACAAGAATTTTCCTGTCTAAACACTAAACCTATGTAAGTTTCAAATCTAGTCTAAATTGGAAATTTAGCATCACAATGTTAGATATCCCTCTCTTTCTAAATATGATTATCAATCCATGCAATATGCTCCTCAATCCATTCTTTTTTATCTTCATTAATTTTTATTAGCACCACTATGATTTTCCTGTGCGATATATGATTTTTTCTTCACACTAATTTGTATTTGATTGTGCATGGGTTTCTTAATTTAATGATTGAAGGAGCTTCCACATACGTGAAGAGTTTATGAGTCAACAAATACCATGTCATGATATCAGTTTCAATTTTTTTTATGAGGGGGTGTGGTCAAATTGATGGTGGTGAAAATTGAAAGGATTTGGATAACCATGTTGGAAAGCTCCCTAGCTGTAGATTGGAAAACAATTGGTGACCAAAAAAATGCTTCTATTATAAATCACCAAAAATATACCAATGAAAAGAGACGATCAATCAAATATGATTACCAAGGTGTTAGTCATAGGTTAAAAAAAGATAATTGAAGGATTGTAATATTTGGACGCATTGAACAAATTGTTATAGTCATCACTCAGTATAAGAGACTAATCAAACCAATCCATATTCTTTCTACACACTGAAGAATATGTATATTATAGATTTGGGGAATATCATGAAATATTAGGGCCAGGATATAGGTCAATTGTTTGACCTCTCTAGTGACCATCAAATTCTAAGATATTCCTGAAATCTTGAATCCAAATAAGGATGCCCCTTTCTACATTTTTGGTTCTTCTTTGCAAGTGAATTTTTTCATTGAAGCACTTGGGGTCAAAACATGGAATTTGCAAAAAAATTGATCTGCACTGTTATATTTCAAAGCTGACATAATTGAATAAAATATGGTTTCAAAGAAGATACCACTACAATTATTTAGTACTTGTGGACGAGAAATGAATGTTGAAAATAGAATGTTATGATATGTGACACCCACAACAATCAAGTTGTAGAATTCATTCTTTGTGCAAATCCATGCAACAATGACAAGTACATGAGTTAAACTATATCAAAGTCAATCAACAATTTTTAGGGATTACAATTTTTTTCTCTCTTGGGGAACTTGCTTACCAGTTCTATTCCAGAATCTATCTTCATCAAGTTAACTCATGTATTTTTTTTCCTAATTCAATGAAACCCTACATAAATATAATATGGTAAGATTTTTTTCCTCTTAGAATTTTCCTTCTCAAATATTGTAAAGCTGGTATTGATGGTGTTATAAATATTTCAACCAAGGGGTCTCCCCGATGTGAGTTCCCAATTAGACCTCAAACCATTTGGAATAGGAGCCCCATCCATAATATCATCCTAGATTCCATGTATTATTATATATATTTCCTTATCTCTAATTGTTATCAAGAGAGAGGAACACATATGTGCATTTGAAAATCAAGTAAGTGTGCCTGGTGAGTGTTCGATTGTAGGTGTGTCAAAGTTCTTCTACTACGGAGGTAAAGAGTAAAGTGAGCCTCTACGAGAGAGGTAATAGTACCAACCAAGTAGAGAGATATGAAAACAAGAAGGATCTATCTTACATCCAGTGGAATAGTCCACAAAAGGATGTGGCGGTCATTACAACTGTTATATGGAACCTATGATTGCGGACAAAAGTATCTTCCCTAGATTGGGTGGCCTATCTTATAACAACAAAAAGACAAAGTAGATGTTGTTTCCATTAAAGTAAATCGATAATGGGATGAATCCTAGCTATGATCCATAATATGCTTCACTCCTCTCTTGGATTGAATGCTACAATTATAGCTCCTATCGTTATAATTATAACGCGCACAATCAGAAAACACAAGCCAATGATCTATGGTATCTATGTAGCATCATATAAATAATTCATTCAATGGATCAACATGGCATATAAATACATGAAATTATAACATCAAATATAGGAGAACAAAGAACCCTTTTCATTAATATAAATGGAAGGAGTTACAACCATAAATATGAGTTGATCTTGTAGAAGAGATCCTCCAAGTTGATGTGTTACTTATTTTCCACAAAGTTCACCACTAATCACCCTAATGCATGGAATCTTAACTCTTCACAATAGCAACATGCGGGTATAATTATATCTCCAAAATCCAACCCCTAGCTTGTGGATGGCCAAAAATATATAGAATAAGAGGGTAAGTTGGGAGTTCTTATCCATTTACCAATATAGGCTTTGATCCACCCTTGTTGAGAGGATGGGATCAAAGGATAATGGATGGAAAGTCCAAGGAGAGATAGGATAGGATTTAAGATTTTTATCTGAGTTAAATAATTACAACAGATCTTGGAAGATTCTAGAAATGGAGGCTTCAAGATTCTCTCTCTTTTTCCAGAATTTATAGAACCAATGCACCCTAACATGGAGCAAACTATAGTTTATCAACCCTATCCAATCCTATCCATAGGCATGTAGATTGGATTGATGCTTAAAGAGGCTGATTGAAGGCTGGAAGAAAATATGGGATTAAGGAGAGTCATGCTTAGGGATTTGTGCAACGGTGATGTTAAGGGGTAAAAGGATGTTGATTGATCCAGTTTAAGCGCTGATTGACCAGATGTGACAAAATGGCCTATAACAGATTCCCCCCTAAAGTGAAAAGTCAAAAATGGTGACAAATGACTAAAGTTATTTACCTTTTTACAAGTTAGGATCAAGAACAATGGGTGAGTTCATCTTCTGTTACAATACATTTATATCATAAAATATTTTCTGAGGTAGACATACCCATACTCAGCACATAAGATAACATTACATATAGAATGATCAAAAGACACATCCACTGATGACAAACAATGGACCCATGATTGGATGTTTGTCTATATGATCATATCCATAATACATTTTCATCTTTTATTAATCCTAAAATCACATCTTGGATGGGTGAAACTAGACTCAGGGTCTTCTATCTCGTTTAGATGATCTTCTGAATGCATGAGTTTGACCATGTGAATCAATGGGCTAGAGTTGAACAAGGTAGACACCATCTAATTACTGACCAATGATGTAATTTGTTAACAGATGCAAGCCTAAACCATCAATGATGTTAATGGATATCAAGGTATTGTAGTACAATCTATATGGTGTGAATGAATGAGTTGGATTCGAACACCACACAAAATATTTCAGTCAAAGGAATATGATGTAAACATGTCGCCAAGAGCGAGGGAAATTTCCATTAATATATGCAAGCATCAAGGTACCGAAGTGTTTTTTCCAAGTCAACTTCCTAGATAATGAGTTGATGTTGATAGGAAGCGGCCCATCGTAGGAGTGCATTGATGTATCCCCCATCAACTACATGAAATTGGTATCATAATTTGAGACACAATGATTATGATGCAAAATTGGACCAAGAAATGTAGACATGGAATGAGGGCTTAAGGGTATTGTATTAGATCTCAAATGAATTAATTCTCTAGAACACATCAAAGGCACTGAATGGAGTTGGAAACATTGACCCAAAACCAAAAAATGGAGGCTTTGAAAAGGTATGATAAACCAAAATACAAGTAGATTCCACAACCCAAAAACCATGAAGATGAAGTGGAAGAGTGTCATTTTCAAGAGCGGCTTTCTACCATTAGAAAATGGAGTACCCTATTTTTCCAATTCACCCAACCATATTTCTCAGTACCTCTTTATTTTTTAACAAGCTTGAGGAGGATAACATATGCTTGATTTGTAAGTTCATTCTTCGGATGAATCCCTATGAGTATGTTTAACAAACCTTGAGAAGGAGTGGTTCAGTGTTGTTAATCCATCGTTGTTTGATGTTTTAATGAGTCCAACGAAGCTAAAAATCGACATCTCTTTTATGTTTAGAGATTTTTAAAAGAGGCGAAAAAGAAAATTACAGATGCTCATTTTTGTAAATAGTCCCTTGAGTTCGAAAAGGAATAAAAAAATACCCAAGAGAACCTTCTAGTCATGTTTGACTAAGGTATTCCTTTTAAAAAAAAAATCTATATCAGTTCAAAAATGGGTTAAAATTATACTGAGTATATGTCTTTCCATTTACTTTTATGAATTCGAAAAGGAAAGTGCTTGTCAATATTTTCATATTTTGGGAGTCTGAAAAGAGTTGAAAGAGAACTCCAAGGGGTTCCATTTTCATGAGTATATGGAGTCCGAAAAAGTGATAAAAGTATACTCAGTTAAAATGATCTATAAAAGCATGAAAAAATCTGTTAAAAAATTCTCGACCTACTCAAAACATCACAAAAAGGATCAAACATACATGTTTCATGATAAAAATGAACAATTACTAGGTCAACACATTAGATATGATAAAATAAAGGAAAAATGACCATTAGTAATGAAAATGAGTATTCATTTTTACAATTTCACATTTACCTTCAATAGTGAAATCTATGAGACCTATTTTCCATCGATCTTCTGCAGCTGATTGCGGCCAATCCAGTGGATCATTTCAAGCGTCGTGACTTTTCCCTTTCAATTCATGGTTTCATTTTGTGATTTCATGCAAATTTTCTTGGTTTTTGAGAGACCTGGATCTTAAAAACCCTCCCTAATACCAAGTAGGCCTTCTCTGTCGAAAGGATCAATGCACCTAAGTGTGAATACACAACAAATAGGGGTGCAACACTTTGTCTTACCTTCTGGGGCAGCGGTGGGCACAATTACTAAGCACAAATTGTTTGTTTTTCTCAAAAAAATTCATTTTTTTTTCACAAAAATTATGCTAATGAATCTATTGTTGATGTCTCAGGTATTCATTAGCAAAAAATGGCCTTTTTTTGGAGAGAAAGGGAATATCAAGAACATGATTTGAATGCAGTAAATGATCCTTCCACCATTCAGGAACTTAAAAGCTATGGGTTGTTGAAATTATTTTGGTTACCTAGGATAATGAAAAAAATGAAATTACTTGAGTTCCTTGTTCATTCATGGGATGTGAAAGCATAGACATTCAAGTTAGAGGAACATAAACTCGAGATAAAAGTGGAAGACATATAATTTCTAATAGGTTTATCCATGACATGTGCCCCCATCTCTCTCCTAGGCGGGAGAAGGGATGGAGAAATAGTGAAATATTACATTACCACTTATTTTATACCTCGAGACCAACTAACTAGAGATGGGAAGATAAACATTAGATATGTGACCCATTTTACTCTAATAACAATCCTATTTATCATGGCCAAATTAGTTGGTAGTGAAATACTTCATGTAGCTAGCAGATCATAGATGCAGTGTGGTTTAGAGTGTTTGGAACCAACAATATTCAACTAGAGTGAGGGGGTATTGGTCAATATGAAGGAACAACTAACCAAAGCAAAAGAGGGAAAATTGAAAAACTTTGGCTATGGTTCAATTCTTATTTATTTTCCCCTAGAACGAATTCCATTATTATAGCCTCAACATATCTTGCTCAAGCTGATTGATCCAAAGGTTCCATGGATGAGGGGGTGGGTAGACATTATGTCTCGACATGCAGGTCCATCAGTGGTAAGATTCACACCAACATTTTTCAGGTGGCTGCATAAACAATTCATTATGATTGATGATTACAAGTATACAGGGGTGGATTTTCGTGGTGAACCTAAGCTTGTACTTCCTGAGGGTGAGAAATGGGGTGTTATGAGTAAGAAATTTAAACCATTTTTTAAGTTTTTAAGAATTTTTATAATTTTTTTGTGTTTTTGATATTTTTGAGACTAAACTATTAATTTATTCATGCTAATGTTGGACCCATTCTACCTCTAGGAGATTCATATCTTCGTCATGTAGGAGATCCAGAGGAGGTTGTAGTACCAACACCAGTTGTCGCAGAAGGTTGGGATGCACTAGAGGATCTTGATGTAGTGAATACCATGTCAGAAGTGGAGCGACACATGGAGGGGTTGACACATGGGATTGATGAGACCATGGTCGATCATATCCCTATGTGACTTAAACTGTACACTATTGGAGTTCCTATCTGTATTGGTCAACTATTGAAAAATATGGATCATGAAATAACACATTATCATGAGAACTATTAGTCTATTGAGGTTCATATTCTTATTTGCATATAGTTTTTGATATAGGTCGCGTGGTCATTTGTGTCTCGGGCACAAATTTTGTAAAATCAAACTTTATATATATATATATATATCTTCAATGTTTATACATTTATATTTTTGCTTTCAATTGATGTGATGTGTATTGAAATTTAATTTACATTCGTTGCAAATGTCTATACAAAAAATGATTAGATGGTGCATCCGCTATGTGTATTTAGATTTCTAGAAATGTGTTGATACTAGATGAAATCAAAATATATTTCTACAAGACGAACCCTTAAGAAAATGTGAAGTATGGTGGGACTTCTTACTGAATAGAAATTATCCAATTGTAGTATCATAAGCTGTGAGAAAAGTATGATAACTAAATGATAGATACCATGTGAATAGCATCAGACAGTAGCTTGACCACTATGCTATACTCAATTATGTTGTTGACTAATACAAATCCCTTTTAGACTCACTAACTCGCCATTTGGAGAAAATATATCCCACCCCGCGGAGGATATATTATGATTACTACGACTAGCACCATCAGCATAACCAAGATATGGTTCAAGGGATGCTGACATTTGCAAACCAAACATAAATGGGATCAATAGAAACCATAGGAAAATCTAAAGAGACACATTGAAAATAGTCTCATCACACCTATAAACAATATGTACAGAGTATATAATGCATAAGATCAAGCATAGTATTTTTTAAGGTACAAAATATTTCTATGCTACGCTAATGGAACTCCATCAAAATCGACTAACTCGTAGGAACCTTTAACAAGAACACACTTAACAATATATGAGCCTAGCCACATTAGTTGGAACTTTCCTTCTCCTAATGTTTCATACTCTTGGTCATAGAGAACAACAAGGTCTACTTTCGATCAGACATGAGGATTGAAACTTTTGTCATATTGTGCCTTGGCACGTTTCTTATAGGATTCATTAGCCATAGTAGCATCTCGTCAAGTTTCATCTAATTAGGTCAGATGTAAGAGGCGTTCCTATTTTATGGAAGTGGAAAGAAGGAATTATATATCTAGTTTAAGTGATTTAATATCACATTCAATTGGGAGGATTGATTCTAAACCATAAACCAATTGAACATGAGTGAATCTAGTAGCAATCCTAACAAAGGTTTAATATTCCCACAAGGCAGCGTAGAGAAGCAAATTCCAATCTGATTTATGGGCCCCTATCATGCATTGAATGATAATTTTAAGAAATTTTTTAATAACATCAACATGCACATTAGCCTGAGGGTAGTAGGGAGTGGAGCTTTCATGAGAAAGTCCCATCTTGGAAATCAATAAATTCATCATATGATTTCAAAAGTGCTTCCCATGATCTGTGACTATGGCTTTCGGAACACCAAATCATGCGATGACATGGTCGCAGAAAAAATATGCAGTTGTTTGACCAATGTTGTTATATGTAGGCATCGCCTCGTCCCATTTGGTAAAATAATCTAGTGTTACAATAATATAGCATGCCCCCCAACTAAGTGAGGGTTACATGTCAGGAAATTGATACCCCATTTTTCAAAAGGACCAAAAATGATAACGTGATGAAATGGAGCGGGCAAAGCATGGGTCTTATGATCATGAATTTGGAATGCATGACACTTTTGGATGGTGAGGATACAATCACAAAATATGGTGGGAAAAAAGTTACGAGCACACAAGATATTTTGTGTGGTGGAATATCTAAATAGATGACTCCCACATGCCCCCAATTGGAATTCATTAAGGACTTTCTTGGCCTCCTCATGTGTAAGGCACCTTTGGAAAATTGTATCAATACCATGATGATAAAGAGTGTCATCAACGATGATGTTGTTCTTAGCTTGCTATCAAATACTTCATTGCTCAGAGAGAGAGGCATTAGAACATAAATTATGGGTCTAGAGATATATAAGGATATCCCCATACTATGGATCAGGTGATGATATCAGAAACAACGACTCATCTAGGATGAAATCCTCAGATGTCGACTCAAAATCAGGAGAGGGAAGGTCACATATTAGCTCGTCAAAAAATAAGGATTTATTAGATTTGGATTTAATGAATTCCAAATCAAATTATTGCAAGATAACGATCCATTTAGAGTACTTGGGCCCCAACAATTGATGTGATAGGATATATTTCATAGGGTTGTAACCAAAAATGACTGCATTTTTCCAGAGCAATATATAAGGGTGAAACCTTTGGATAGCTTGAATGACCACCAAAACTAAATTTTTCACGTGATTGTACTTTATTTTGGTATCTTTGATATTATGAATCAATTAATAGATGGGATGTTTGATCCCTAGATCATCCTCTTGGATCAATACCAATTCTATAGTAGAAATGGAAGTAACAAGATACATGAAATAGTCCCGCTGATAATCAGTGGGATATAAGAGAGATGCCTGAACCAACACATATTTCAGGGCATAAAACACTTTCTAAGAAGCATTATCCCAATGGAATGGAATATTTTTTTTAATCAGGGGAGTAAATCCTTTGGTCAACTCAACATAATTAGGGACAAACCTCTGCAAAAAATTAACTTTCCCTTAGAGTAATTGAAGCTGAACAAGAGAAGAAGGTGCATGCAAATAGATGATTTCCTATAATTTCATAGGATCAATAAAAAAAAATTGTTTTGAAATAAAAAAACCAAGAAAATTTCCAGAACTAATGCACAACACACATTTGTGCGGGTTAATTTGAATATTGTAATGCCTAGAATGCAGAAAAATGAACCTAAGATGCATTGGGTGATTACACCGATGTTTAGAATGAGCAGGGAGATCATCCAAATAAGGTTGCACGATATTCTTCATATCATGGAAAGCATAATCCATAACTCCTTGAAACATAGCCCCAAATTTATTTAAACTGAAAGGAAGTTTCCGGTAAGCAAAGGTACCCCAGGGACAAATAAATGCAATATTAGGTTGATCCACTGGGAGAATGTTGATTTGATTATAGCTGTAGAAGTCATCAATGAATGAATATATTTCACAACTTGTACAACTGTTAACAATCCAATTAATAAATAGGTTCGAATAATTTTCCTTTGGACAAGCACAATTTACATCCTTATAATTGATGCATACTCGGATTGTCCCCTTCTTTTTCATGATGGGGAAGACATTTGATACCCAATCAGTTAAAGGGTTGGGATATATGAAACTAGCATGGAGAATTTTTTTCAACCTTAGTTTTTATTGTGCAAGACTTCTTGGGATGGACTAGATGAAGGCATTTCCAAAGCTAGTTTATCATCACGATACAATTTAATCTCATGCACTACTATATTTAAGTCAATACCTGACATAAATTCATAGGTCTAGGAAAAGACATTTCGAAACTATAGGGATTTGTATGAAAATGTATAAAAACAAGCCGTACAAGATGAATAGATGGCCTTGTAATCAAGCTCAATAGGGCTAAGCAGAATTCAATTTCCAAAAATGTTGATGTCAGTTTCGTCTAGTACTATCCATGGATATGATAAGACAGTAGAAGACGATATCATGTTGATATAAAAAAACCAAAGGATAGTTGTCGGGAAGGGAGGGAGGAGGGAGTGGAAAGGTTCCCATAAGCGAGGAATCCTTGATCAGGCCAATCCCAACATGCTGATGAGAGTGTAGTTTTTATCCAACAAGAGGGACACTTCCTATAACATGAGAATTAGAGGCAAAGAAGGTGAGTTGGTCGATGGCCAAAATTCCGCCCTTATGAGGGAAGGAAATCATATGTAAATAATTTTAAATGAAAATGGCAATAGCGTAAACCCACGTGCGACCCAATAGAAGGTTATAATCAAGAGGTCCATCAATTAATTCAAATTTTATGGATACAAATGTTCCTCCTAATTATACTTGTAAGGAATTTAAAATACCACATGGTTTGTATGTTCGTCCATCAAAATATTTAAATGTGGTTGATGAATGACTTAGTGGAGGAGAACCAATCTCCTTTTAGTAAGAAAAAGACATGATACTGGTGGAGGCTCCTTCTTCCACAATAGAGCGATGAAAATTTTTACCACATACGACAACTTGGATCATAAAGGCCAATTGGGCTAAGAGTTGGGGGGAATAGTTCTCATGATTGAAATGAATAGGTTGGAATCCAAAGGATCAACACATCCGATAGTAGAAACAAAATCCTTTTTCTGGGTAGGAAAATTTTATAACACCTCGAGAGTTGACATAGTTGATGGAGATTGAGCCAAGTATTCAACTACGTTATAATTCTGAGTAGATATTGCACGAGCGTTAAAAGCAGACTTATGAATAATTCCCTTCGAAGGATTAATATTTATTTTTGTAGTAATCGAAGGTGGAGTGGGATTCGACGAGGATGGTATTGAATTGGCAGGTTGTTTAGTAGCCTGACGGTTCAAAGGATTCACATTACCATAGTATTTGTTCAAGGTAGCCACAATAATATCAGATTTAGGCCTAGCGGATGAAAACATTAAAACCATGTTAGAGGAATTAGGGTCTCGGGAAACCATGTGAGTCTCCTAATTAGGAAACGGTTATGTCAACACAACTGGGGAAGTGGAATCTCTTAATAACTAGTTCACTTTCGTGCAGTGAGGAAAATACTAAATAAAGTGCTCGTCGTTACATATCAAACATGGATAACGAGGATTTCGTTTCTCATCAGAGGAATGATTTGTTTGTTTATCCCACGATGAATAATATTTCTTCTTTTTACCTTTACCTTTCTTCTTACTTCCTGGTTGTTGTTGAGATTTTACTTTATCAGAATGAATGACATTGAGCTCATAAGTAAAAGCTACAGGAGGATTGGACAAAAGGTTTTTGGAAGATACGGTGACAGCGGTACCAGATGGTTTACTCATCGACTGCAAATTTTCAGACCTATCACTCCATCATCAACATGAGATTATTCACCAAGGATTTGAGGAATAGATTTCAAATTTTTTAGAGAATTTGGCATTTTGTCATAAATTGTGCCTGATTGGGTATAATCAAGATCCAAATATTGTGCACGAGCAATTACTTGATCTTCGGTCACGACTCCACCTTTAGCTACATCTTCTGTTATAGGATCTAATATATATTTAGTAAACCTTTCCACTAAAAACTGATCAAGAACATATGTTTTAACCAACGAGTGACGACGCCGCCACTCATGAATGTGATATGAGATATGAGTGGAATATAATTTTTTAAAGTTGGTCAAAATTTCTCCTCCAGTTTCGTATCTGATGGAAAACTGGAAATGTGTAAGGAAGGTGGTAGCTAACGAACCAAAAATCATGAAATTAAGCTCTAGGTAATTCAATATACCATTTAGTTGTGGTACCTGTAATCGTGCATTGGAAAAGACGTAATCAAATCAAATCATCATTGAGGGAGTTAGAAGAATGCCAAAGATGATACGTCATTACATGTGTAGACAAGTCTTTTCTAGGATTCCCATTAAATTTAGTAATGTGAGAGGGAAATTTAGTAGGAATAATTAGCCACCAAGGAGAATGAATGATGGGGTAATTGGTGAGCCAAGTCAAATATAGAATTCAAGAGAAACCACAAATGGAAACTGTATGTTACAATTTGTAGGAGGATAAACATGGATAATATGCAATAGCCTGAGCAATAGGTACTTGAATTCCATAATAAGGGGGATTCTAATAAAGAAGAACCTAGGTACTAGAATAAGGAAGAGTCTAATAACTAGTATACACATACCCTTGCTTTCCAACCCCAGGATGACCTTGTAAATTATGGAATGGTTGGGTTTGGATTTGATGACCTAAATAATGTGTTTGAGGAATACCTTGAAAATGCCTATATTTTATCCTCGTGGGATTGTGCATCATACCCACATAAGGTGAATCTAGTGGGGATTGTGCCATACCATATGCAGCTTGTCCTACAGGAATTTAGGGATACCTTATCCAAGTTTTTGAGATTGTAAGTTACCTTGAAAAAGCTAAGTAAGTGGGATTTGGGAAATACTAGACACCATCACGATAGATTGAGTAGCTTTTTTAGGTTGACTTCAATTAATTTGAGCTTATAAAGGCATAGATTGATGAATTATAATTTGGGGTGCAGATGGTATGGGTTGAGAATGTACAAATTTACTCACAACCAGACCAAATGAGGTGGGAAAGGTAGATTACCAAACATTAGTAGTAATACTAGGATAAGGTGGATTCGATAAAGGATGAGAACTAGCTTGAGGTGAACCAATGACATGTTTACACCCTAACAAAGGAGGAGGGGATGATGGAGGAAACATCCCACTACATGGAGGATACCCAAAATAAGGATAATTGGGTTGTTAAGGGTGTCCACTGATGTAAGGACCAACCTGTTGTCCAACTGTAGGTGTAGGTGGAGGAGAATAAGTATAATGTATGGTGCTCATTAGCGAAGTTCCATACAGAATTCCAAAAATAGATTTCATGGGAGAAGTCCAAGGACTGGATGCCACACAAGAGAAGGTACTAGATAATAATTGGTAACCAGGTGGGACAGATGGGCCACCATAGAGATGAGTCTTTGGTGATGTCGCAGACATGGATGTAGAAGCAACATTGGATGTCTCATCCATAGTGGAAACAATCTGGGAAACCATGCTCATATTCAGTCATGGCTAATGATACCAATCATCGTGAGGAACTCATGGATGAAATGAAAGGAAGAGAATCGATTAAAGGAGCTTTAGATGGATTTTGAAGAGAAGGGAACTGAATATATTGATAAAGGTGTAACCCTATCAAATGAACATGATAGGATGGAGGAGGCTCTTCCTATGGGATCACTTCAATACTCACGGACTGTATGGAAGAGGTTCATCATTGGGTCAATGATAAATGGTTTATGGTTGTGTCTGAGATAAAGGAAGAGAAGATGAAGTAACAGATGAGGATGACTGAATCTCCTTAGGTTGAATAACCTTAGGAATTAAAGTATCAAACTTAATGAGGTTAGGTTAAATGACCTGAGGCAACGAAGTTTTAAGTACATATGTTTCCATTGTGTCAGTTTCACTTCCAAGAGTAGATGTAATCTCATTCTCAGAACTCAAAGGGAAGGATGATTATGGTGTATCAATGTTAGGAGGAGGACCATAAGTAGTTCCCTAAGTTCTTGATTCAGTAGTTTGCATCTTCTTATTCTTCTGACGATGGCCAGGAGTAGCATTTGGTGGAAGATGAAGCTTATTTTTCATTCTACATGAAAAAAATGTAAGGGTGTTTTTTATTCCACTCCGGATTAATAAATTTTGTAAATTAACACAAAATAAATAAAAAGGGGTAAAACTAGGCATACAAGTTTACTAAGTAACCACGAACTGTAATATACACCTTGGTGAACCAAGGACTTAATGTATGTGCAGGAAATATCCTCAAATGTTGTGCTCAATGTATCACGATATATAAGGCGACCGACTTGGTTACCTATGGTGAAGATATCGACCTATAGGGGACTTCCAAAATATAGCCGACGGTATGTGGGAGTGCAGTCTGTAGTAGTGTGGCCTAATGTGTAATTGTTCGATGAGGGTATTCCAATATAATTTTCATGCGTAGAGAACTATCTAATACACTTGAAGGTACACAAACTACGGTCCTATACACTTACGTACGTGGAACACAATATCACCCCTGGGATGCAACGCTCGAAAACAATGACAAATCCTACATTTAACAACGTCGAAAGATGTCTCTAGCCTAGACCTATAAATGTTTGCGTTAATGTTACAAATTATCCTTAGGTTGATTTGGAAAATTTTAATTTTTATCTTTGGTTAAGTTTCAGTTTTATGGCTCACCACGAGTTTCACCTGAATTCCCTAAAATTAAAGCTAGCATGAAGAAATTAAACATTTCTCTTTCAATGAAAATATATCTAAGGGAAAAGACACAGAGTATGCAACATACAAAATGCAGCAAACAAGAGGCAAGATGAAATTTCATTTTCAACGCAACTATTCCAATATTGATGCACACACAAAACCCTCTATGTAAATGAAAATATTTTCTTTTCAATTCTTCTTAATTCTCAAATGTGATGAAAACTAAGATGCAAGTATAATCACTGATTCAAATAGACTTTTTAGAATGATGAATAAAACACCAATTCATTCAAGCAAACAACGAAAAAAAATAGTTTCCTAATGACCTAGTGATAAGAACAAAAACAAATCTAAATAAATCCTTATACAAGGCACTCAAAAGAAAAAAAAACCGAACGGAGACTTCAAAGGGACCACAAGAAATTCAAAGACTCAAGGAAGGATAGCTAAAACAAGGTTGATCAAAGAGAAAACCAACAAAAAGGAAAATTCTTTCAAGAATAGGGGTCGATGCAGGTGCCAAAGAGGCATCAGTTCTATGAAACGCTGGCACAACAAGCGCTCAATAAGGGTGAAAATTTTTGTCCCTAGACCAGAGGAAGCATTGGTTAGGAAATAGATACTTGTGGCACAAAATTTTCAATTTAGACTCAATGAAAAGGATTCCTATGTATGTTCTTGATTGAATATGACAGTAAAGGTCCGAAGAAGAGGTGAAACAATCACTAAGGAAAAGTAAACCACCAAGGGCATACGCCTCTCCCTAGTGGAGTCGCCAATTTTTTATACAAAATCTATGACTTTGGACATAAGTATATTCCCTAGACTGGGTGGCCTAATCTAGAACAATAGAAAGAAAAAGTAGTTATTGTTTCTCTTAAATTAAATAGATAATGAGATGAACCCTACTTGTTATCCGTCGTATGCTTCACTCCTTTCTTGGATTGAATGCTCCAATTCTAGCTCACATTGTTATAATTAGAATCTTCACAATCAGACAACAGAAGCAAATGATCTACGATATCTATGTAGCATCATCTAAATACTTCATTCAATGGATCAACATGCCATAAAAATAATTGAAATCATAACATCACATATAGGAAAACAAACAACCCTTTGCATTAATATAGATGGAATGAGTTACAACCAGAAATAGGAGTTGATCTTGTAGAAGAGCTCCTTCAAGTTGATATGTTCCTTCTTTGGCACAAATTGCACCTCTAATAACCCTAATGGATGTAATGTTAACTCTTCACAGTAGCATCATGAGGGTAGAATTATCACTACAAAAGTGAAGCCATAACTTGTGGATGGCCAAAAATATATAGATTAAGAGGGTAAGTTGGGAGTTCTTATCCATTTACCGATATAGGCTTTGAGATCCAATCTTGATGGGAGGATGGGATCAAAGGATAAGTGAGGGAAAATCCAAGGAGATATAGGATAGGATTCAAGAGTTTAATCTAAGATAAATAGTTACAAATGGATACCATAATCTTCTATAAATGGTGGCTTCAGGGTTCTATCTCTTTTTCCAGAATTTATAGAACCAATGCACCCTAATATGGAGCAACATGTAGCTGATCAACCTTGTCTAGCATGGAGAAACGTGTTGGTGAACGCAAATCCATAGGCATGCATATTGCGTTGATGATTAAAGAGGTTGATTCAAGGTTGTTTCAGGCATGAAATTTGGGGTTAAGGAGAGTCATGCTTATGGATTTGTGCAATGATGATTTTAAGGGGTAAAAGGATGTTTATTGATCTAGTTTACAAGCTGAGTGACCATATGTGACAAAATTTCCGATAAAAACAACCAGTTAATGAGAAATATATGTCTAGTATCCTGCAAAATAGTCCAAAAAGATGGGACAACAATAAAAACAATTACAACACATTCTCAATAAAATAGTTAATAAAATAACTGAAATATTTCAACTACTTTAGCACAGATGAAAGAAAACATGAAATACAAACATCCATAGAATAGTCTTATAAATATTCATAATCCATGCATGAAGAACATGTTGGCCTTGAAAGCTTATGTTATTAAGTGAAAGTTCCAAGACACATGTATACAACGAACATCACTAGCTCCAATAGTGGAGCGTTAGAGCCACTCCTTTCTCCTCAAAAGAACTATCCTACCTCTCTAATGCCTTATGTGAGGAGCCAAAGTGAAAAGTCATTTACTCATACAATGAGGGTGTATATATAACTAAGAGGTGATGCTTCACATTCCTTGTGACTCTTTGACTACCCTCATGACTATTTGACTTCCTATGAATTTTCGAATTTACATGACTCTTCATATTATGAACATGTCCTTTGGACATCCACTTTACAATACATTTTGAATATGTAAGTACATAATACACAATAATAATGTGGCATATGATGACTTGTGACAGGACATGACATGAAACTGATTACATCGACTTCATGATGATGTGACAGTGCCAATATTTCCATCTTTTTTCTTATTTCTTTGTGTCTTCTTGAAAAGATGGCACATGTTCTTCTACTTCCTCCTTCTTATGAATTGAATATGAGGATTCTTCCATGTGATCTTGATCTTCATATTTTGTTATAGTCTGATGTTCCTTTATCTTCTCGCTTGATGATCATCTTATGTCTTCAGCTCCATATGCATCTTCTATCATATCCTCCTCCTCCATCTCCTTATTCATCATCTTGCCATAACATGATAGAGTACCTACATCTACAATATACTCATGACAAGAAAACATCAGTCTGATAAACCCCTATCCTAAGATGGTGCATGTTGATCCATTAAATGAGACAAAACCAGGTGACATGCTAGGAAAGTGGCTTAGTAACTGCGCAATTGCGTAACTGAGGTAGTTATGGGTGAATCTTGAGCCTTGAAACTACACAATGCACAATTTAGGCTGGACTGAGAAGAAATTTGCGCAATCTTGGAGCTTAGTATGACAAGATGAGGGGGTTTTCATTGTTTCATCCAAATACACAATTTTGGAAGGTAACAAAGATCTAGTGATTGCGTAGTTGTGCAACTCAAGAGCTAAAAGGTTGTGCTTGAGTTTTGAGACTACATAATGCGCATTTTAGGCCTGGATGGAGAGTATGATTACGTAGTTTTGGAGGCCAAGGCCTAGGTTTGACCACTAAAATTGTGAAACATGTAGTACTAGAAGGATAAGAGGCAGAATGATTTCATAGTTGCATAGTTTAGGAGCTCAATACTGAGGCTTGAGGATTGAGACTGTGGAATATGCAATGTTGGCTTGGTTGGCTAGAAAGATTGCACAGTTCTAGGACTCAGGTGTTGGGCTTGAGCACCGAGGTTGCGAACTGCACAGTTCTTGAAGGAAGAGACTATGCATTACATAGTTCCAAGAGAAAATGTTTTTGCTTAAGGTTTGAGATTGCATAATGTGTATTTCAGGAGGGTTGGGTGAGGCTAGGTTGTCCGGTTGGGAAGTTTTCCAATTTTTTCTAAGTGTGGGAACTGTGAAATTGATGTGAATAGTGACAAGACTTGATTTTGATCACACACTTGAAACAATTTTATGAAAAAAAAACATAGATCATCTAGAACACGTTAACAACATATTTACCTCAATGCGAAAAATTTGCGACGAATTTACGACAAGTGCGAACTAAAGGTACACTTTGTGACGACCATGACGACATTTATGCGACATAGTTTAAAAAATTGGGAATGAGTGTGATTGATGTTTACATGGTTATACCAACTCATTCACACAAATATAACCCCGTGAAACCACTAGAACAAGTATACATTAATTTTACGACAACTAACATGAAAAAATATGAAAATTGCTAAAGTGCGAATGACTCTTGCAATATGTGAATGACACTAAAGGTAACACATTCCAGAGCAAAGATAACATGAAAATGAAACTAATTAAAGTGAAATGAAGTGAAAGAAACAACTAAAAACATGAAAATGACACTCGCGAGAACAAAATTGCGAAGAAGGGACAATTTTCAAAACTCACCGAAATGGAAGTACAAATACAAATAGTATGTGAGAAACTATCATTTTCAGTGTGCATTCACTATCGACATGGATTGAAAATAACACATGCATAGTATTAATTGGAACATGTTATGATTTTCCAAGCTTGCATAAAATAATGTGCTCATGCACTTGTTACAGAATGAGTATGTGTGAGAAAGTTACTTTGACACTTCCAATCCAAGAAGGGAGATCAAAAAGCATCAACTGACCAAGAAGTGACTAAATAATTACCAATCACAAGATCCACAGTAGGATCCAAAATTCTAGTGTATGAAAAATTTTGGAGGGTGTTTTTCGCAGTGACAACACTTGGCGACACACTAGTAGAATTCCAACTTCTCTACCTTGGTCAATTTTTTCGTGCAAGGTCTATTTCTTCAGGAAGTATTAATTCATCGTTCATATTACCATGGCTCCCCCAATTAACCCGTGCATAAACATATTCCCCTTCATTCCTTTACTCAATTAAACACAAAAATATGACCAATGATCAAATAATGTTTCTAATCATGATAGGGTGATGAAGTTCACAAGCTTAAGATTTTCATAGTATAGTTTTTCATCTCTGGTGTTTCTCCCCTACCAGTAGGCCTAGAAAATAGCCATACTATTAGGGCAATTTTGAGGTCTAAAATGGAAGTCCTAAGGAAATTATAAAATAATAGTAGAAATAATAAAATAGGATTAGAATACATCATCAAAATTTAGAGGGAAAAAAGAAAAAACCACTTTTTCAACTCGTATTTTCAACTTATCTCCCTATGGGCTTACTCAAATTTGGAGAAGGAACACTCTTTGTATGAAAAATTTGATTCCTAATCCAAGTAGTACCCATGTTGCATACTTTTGACGGACCCTGCTAGAAGAAAAATTAGAAATACATGAAAAACGTGATTGCAATCACGTTTTTCATGTATTTCTAATTTTCCGTGTAGCAAGGTCCATTTAAAGTATGTAACATGGGTACTCCTTGGATGAGGAATTAAATTTTGCATCCAAAGAGTACTCCCACTCGAAATTTGAGTAAAACCTTAGGGAGATAAGTTGTAAATACAAGTTGAAAAAAGTAGTTTTATTATTTTATTATTTTTTAATCTTTTTACTTTTTTACCCCAAAAATGGTGAATCATCCCCCACTTCAAGAACACAAACATTTATTTGCTACCAATGAGCCTAGATAGTACCCTGGTGGAGTTGCTTTATTCAACTCTCTGGCCAGGAAGCCTTTCTGTTCTTTCACCTTTATTTATTTATTTACATAGAACTGTGCATCGAAACTTATTTATTTCATGGGCGGAAGAGTGATCGAGACTTATTGACAGTAGGAGAGGTTGTACCTTTAGATAAGCATATATAAGACCTAAGATATTGGTTTTCTCATTTATATTTTCCCCCTTTTCCTTCTCTACTTGATTGGATCATCCTGAAAACACTGAAACTTAAAAATCTAAGTGTAGGGATGAGGTTTCTAGAATATACATGTAGGTCATGGTTCAACACAAGAATTTATTAATTAAAGGATCGCATTTTCCATCGGAACATTATCAACCAAAATATGTAACTAAGAAAAGGAAGAAGGAAAAAGAGTTAGCCAAATGTTTCAGTGTCACAAAGTCCTTTTATATTTTGTCGCATTCCCTTTTGAGCCAACATATCATCTTCATGCAAGGTCTTACTGATAGAAAAAAAGAAAAGGCACAATACAACAAGAAATCAAAACCAAAGCACAAGAAAAAGAGGCTAAACTAAATGATAGTGTAAGACAAAGATAATAAAAGACAAGAGAGAGTAAAGAGAAAAAGCACGAGATAAGTGCAAGAGAGGGAAAATTAGGATGCAACTAATCCTAATCCTAACCTAACATCTAGAGGGTAGGGGTCACGTATAATGAAATTTCCAGTGAAGCCACTGTAGTTTTTCTCGACCTACATTTTCAAAGATACGAACAATTAAAACAAATAGAAAGTAATGTGCAACAAAAAGGATAAGAAATTGAATTTTTTTCACAAAAATTGAATGCCTTGTATGTGGGTAGAAGGATGTGTCACAACCACTACTTTCATCCAATTCGCATTCTTACCTTTTTGATGACAACCATCATTTAAAAAACCTTGAATGTTTCCCGCGAATGTGTCTCCATCTACACCGAACTCCTTAGCGAGTGTGAGGAAAGATACAGAAATTGTTATTTGTGACAAATATTGCGAAGTAATATTGTTCCAACCATGCAACGATTGGATCATAAAATTCATGATATTCCTCTTGAAAACCTCGAAATATTTGAGAAGATGAATTTTCAATTAAATCATGAGCTTGCGATGAGAATCTTGTGAGGGAAAATATATATCATCATATTCAATAGTCATGTCAAGAGATGAGGACCTGAAATAACCATCAACGAAGGCTGAAGTGCCTCGACTACTCGACAAGTATCCAAATAGTGAAATGTGGAACCATAAATATCAAAGGATGTAAAAAAACCGTCATTGGATGTGTTGATGGGAAAATGATAAGTTGAATGAAAATCATCAGAGAGAGAATAATGATTAGATGTTCTGATTAAAGTATCAAATTCCTAGTTTTTAATTAGCAAAGATAAATCAATTTAGACAGCTGTATGAATTCTCTAAACAATCGACCAAACTTCCTCACAAGCCAAATGTGACAAACCATTTTCCTATAACTAGTGAGAAACTGTACAAGAATCGTAATCATCAAAAAAAAATTGAAAGGGATGCCAACACAAAAAACCACATGAAACCATTAAAAACATAATGAATGGATACAAATTCGATTCATGTGATAACTCATGCATTAATTATAACTCAAGAGGATTTAAGGTGTGATGAATGGAAATATTTACAATACAACATTCACAAGAAAAACCAAAGTTGGCTATTAAGAAATGAATCTGATATACATGATCCCTTCAGCCAAATATAGTCTTTGAAATGATAAACTTCACAATCCGATGATCCTTTGAGAGATGCACATTCGAAACCTGAGTTTGGTTCAAGAGATTTACATGAATATGAATCAACTAAATAATATTCTTGAATTTTATCAAAAGTGAAGTCTTGAAAGTTTAAAAAATTACATCCGAAATACCAAACATACTTCAAAAATAAATTTACATCGAGTGAAACCATGCAAAGAGAAGGATTATGAGAAATAAACCGGATATGACTTAGTTCTGGGGGCTTACTAGAGTCACGAGATATTGAAATAATTATCAACGGAAGTTGAAGTGCCTCAAATTCCTGATAAGCCCCAAAATTTTTAATGGTTTTAAAATCATATTTTGAAGACTGAAGCAAATTGGGCGTGGTGCAAGGATAACTTATACCACTACTCACTAAATGGAAGCGATGATTGTCACTTATTTGACTAGATTATTCAACTTCAATATCCAAATTACTCAGGTCAAATTATTCTTCTGAACGCAAATTTTAAGATGAATGAATGAGGGAAATTTCGTGAGAAAGTTGATTTGAAGAGTTGTCTTCATGCAAGGGAAGAGATGATGAGGGATGGGAAGATTACTCAATGATTTGATTTTTTCATTTTCATCATGGATAATATCCCACATTGTGCCAATTGTGAATTTAATTGATTGATTGAAGAAATTGAAGTGCATGGAATATCTTTGTCGCAAATAGGCACATCGAAAATGGTATAGCACAAGGGATAGCGAGATGAAGAGGAAGTTTCAATAAGGACATATTCTTTGGCTGAATCATATTTTGAATTAAAATATTTATGAGAAATTGGAATGTTAGTTGGTGCACTTGGGAATTCATGATCGTATACATCAATAGAGTCATCATCATTAGAATTATTGTCTCCCAAGGCTACACATTAATCGAAAGAATTGATTACATTTGATTCACTACCAAGATTAGCAAATTGAAAATCATCCAGGAATGGAAGCATGTCATATTCACATGGATTATTTTGGAAAATATAAATATTGAAAGCATATTCACCTTCCAACTCCTATACCTATGTAATGTGACTGCCTTGTACCTGATTGCGATTTCAACTAGCAACATGAAAACCAAGAGAGTGTGAAAAACTAGCTAGTGGAATAGATTGCTCAAGTGGATCATGGTACAAAGAGTCATGGCATGTAGATGATAGGGGATAACAAAAATATAAATCAGATTCAAGACTAAAATTATGAACAATAACATCATCTTGTGGAATGGAGGAGTTAGTATTCACCATATGCTTCATGAGTCAATCTGGAATTTCATCCAATGAATCTGAATTGTGAAAAGATGAAGAAGAATGAGAAGATGGACTAGGAATTTGATTTGCATATTTCCCAATTTTAAAATCACTGCAAGGAACTTGAAAACAAGGAGGACAAGGAAAAAAAGGAATAATAGGTTCCTCCTATGAAATTAGAGTGTCTCATGATTCACAAGAGTTGGGGAAGTGAAAACATCAGGAGCTTTAGATTCAAACTGATTCAAAGAACTCCGAACAAAATGTTCTAATTTTTTCTTATAGAAATCATGATTCATATCTTCTTCGAGGAAAATCATAACATAAATAAAGGAATCTATTGGAAAAATCCTCAATAGATTCATCAAGCTCCATTCTAATTTTATTGATTCTTTTGTGAACATCTCGATAATCATACCAATCAAAAGTTTGATGAAGCTCCTTAGTAAAATGACGAAGAGAATGAATGGAAGAGTATGGTAAGGTATGCCACAAATTCTTAACATGACCTTCGAGAGTGAGGATGAATATAATATAAATAACATCTTCATCATCAATATGGAAAGTTTTACAAAACCCAAGAAAATAATTTATGTCTTGATAAAAATATACCACCCTCGCCATTAAAATTGAACTGAGACAAGGCATGAACAGGATCCGTGGAGATTGAATTTTTTCCAGAAGGTAGGTTAGAAAAACACTCTGGTATTATTATTTGGGAAAGAGCCATTTATGATAGGACATTCAAAACAGGATCAACTCGAACAACTTTTCATCTGGCCCTCCTTCTAGTGCCATTGTTAACGGTGTTGGAAATCCTCCAACTAAGGGGTATCCCCGACATGAAGTCCCAATTAGACCTTACATTGTTTGGAATAGGAGCCCCATTTGGAATATTAGCCTGGTTTCCATGTATGCTTATATATTTTCCTTGTCTCTAACTATAAGAAAGAGAGAGGAATGTGTATGTGCCTTCTAAAATCAAGTATGCCTAGTGAGTGTTTAGATGAAAGTGTGTCAAATTTATTCTACTACAGAGGGAAAGAGTAAAGTGAGCCTCTAAGAGAGAGGTATTAGTACCACCAAAGTAGAGAAACATGCAAACAATAAGGATATGTCTAACATCTAGAAGAATAGTCCACAAAAGGATGTGACAGTCATTACAACTAGTCAATGAGAAAAATCTTTCTAGTATCCTGTGGAATAGTCCACAAGGATGGGACAATAATAACAAACATTACAACACATTCTCAATAATATAAGTACTAAAATAACTGAAATAGTTCAAATAATTTAGCACCAATGAAAGAAAACATGAAATAAAAACATCAGCAAAATAGTATTACAAATATTCATAATCCATGCATGAAGAACATGTTGACCTTGAAGGCTTTTGTTATGAAGTAAAAGTTCCAAGACTCATGTATATAATGAACATCACTAGCTCCAATAGTGGATCATTGGAGCCACCCCTTTCTCTGCAAAAGAACTAGCTTATCTCTCTAATGCCTTGTGGGAGGATCCAAGGTGAAAATTAATTTTCTCATACAATGAGAGTGTATATATAACCAAGAGGTGATGCTTCACCTTCCTTGTGACTCTTTTAATACCCTCATGACTATTTTATTTCCTATGAATTTTTTACTTTACATGACTCTTCATATTTTGAATGTGTCTTTTAGACTTTAACTTTAAAATAAATTTTGAATATGTAATTTCATAATCCACAATAATGATGTGGCATATGATGACTTGTGACAGGACATAACATGACACTGATGACATGGACTGCATGATGATGTGATAGTGCCAAATTTTCCTTATTGTTTCTTCTTTCTTTGTGTCTTATTGAAAATATGGTACACATTCTTCTTCCTACTCCTCCTTATGACTTGAAGATGAGGAATCTTCCATGTGATATTGATCTTGATCTTCTGTTATAGTCCAGTGCTCCTTCGTCTTCTCACCTTATGATCATCTTGTCTCTTCAAATTAATATGTGTATTCTAGCATGTCCTCCTTCCCCGTCTCCTTCTTCATCATATTTCCATAGCATGATAGAGTACTTGCATCAACAATGCACTCATGACAAGATGAAATCAATTGAATGAATCCCTAGTCTAAGATGGTGCATATTGATCCACTGATTGAGATGGAACCAGGTGATGGGTTGGGAATAAGGCTCAATAACTTCACAATTTCAAAACATAGGTAGTCAGGGGTGAATCTTGAGCCTTGAGATTGTGCAATGCACAATTTAGGTTGGATTGAGGAATAAAAATGCGTAATATGGGAGCTTCGTATGACAAGATGAGGGGTTTTGAATTTTTGCATCCAACTGTGTATTTCTGGAAGACAGAGCAGGCCTGGTGATTACACAGTTGCACAAATTAGGAGCCCAAGGGTTGGGCTTGAGGTCCGAGACTGCGCAATGTGAATTTCAGGCCTAGCTGGAGAGCATGATTGCGTAATTTTGGAGGCCAAGGCTTCATTTTGAGTACTAAAATTATGAAATGAACAACACTAGTGGGAGAGGAGGCTAGGTGATTTCACATTTATGTAGTTTAGTATATCAAGGTTGAGGCTTGAGGACTGATACTACGCAATACATAGTGATGGATTTTCTGGCCAGAAATATTGCGTAGTTCTCAGACTCAGGGGTTGGGCTTGAGAAATATGGTTATGAAAAGCATAGTTATGGGAGGAAGAGACTGCACATTATGCAGTGCCAAGAGACAAGGTTATTGATTGAGAGTTGAGACTATGCAATGTGCAGTTTAGGAGGGCTAGATGAGGCTAGGTTATCTGGTTGGGAAGTTTTCCAAATTTGACTAAGTGTGGTATCTGTGCAACTGACGTAAACAGTGACAATACTTTATTATGATCACACACTTGAAACACTTTGACAACACAAAAACATAGATCATCTGGAACACATTAAAAATATATATCCATCAATGTGAAAACTTTGTGATGACTTTACTACAAGTTCGACACTAAATGTACACTTTGAGACTATTGTGATGACACTTGTGTGGCAGTGCTTAAAAATTTGGGAATGAGTGTGATTGATGTTTACATGGCTAGAACAACCCATTCACACAAAGATAACCCGTTGAAACCACCAGAACAAGAATACATTCATTGTGCGACAACTAACATGGAAAAAGCTGACAATTTCTAAAGTGTGAATGACTGTGAAAGTAACACATGCCAGAGCAAAGATAACATGAAAAGGACACCCAGTGAAAGAAAAAATTGAAAACATGAAAACGATTCTCACGAGAACAAAGGTATGCGAAAGTGACAATTTTCAAAACTCACTAAAATGGAAGTACAAACACAACTAGTATTTGAGAAATTTTCGTTATCAGTCTACACTTACTGTCAACATGGATTGGAAATCACATAGGAAGAGTCTTGATTGGAATGTTCTATACTTGTCCAAGCTTGCATAAAAGAATGCACTCATGCACTTGTTACAAACTAAGCATGTGTGAGCAAGTGACTTCGACACTTCCAATTCAAGAAGGATCTCAAAAAGCACCAACTAACCAAGAAGTGACTATGAAACGACCAATCACAAGATCCACAGTAGGCTCCAAAATTTAAGTGTACAAAAATTTTTGGAGGCTTTTTGTCGCAATGATAATAGTTTGACATGTAAAAAAACATTTACATTTTGGACCAATAGAGATGTTATATAGCAAAACTACTTTTAGTTCATTTTTTTCAATACGAGTTGAATAGTAAATGACCCAATTTTCCCATAAGAAAACCCACATGGTTTCCAGACCATTTTCATTTAGCAGTTAATATGATTGCTTCTTCAAAATTATGAAATTTTCCAATCTTTAAACCATATAAAAAATGGAGCCTTCAAAAATTCTATGTTTGTGGAAGCTCAGAATTTTCCAAATAGTAGATGTATTCAATTGTTTCTCTTTGAATAATTAACAAAGTTTGAGTCATTTTCTTTGTGAGACCCTCGTAGCCTTGTCCATTGCTAGATCTGTTGTATATTTTTTTTTTCCCTATTAAAACCTCTTTAGAGAAACAAAATTATAATGTATAAGGCCCCTTGTATTATGGCTAGAGGGAAAAAATGGAGAGTAAGGGCCCTATGGATATTATTTAAATCAAATGAATAATGGTCAGATCTATCTCTAAAATATAGATTATAAATTTAAATACTATGTCGTTGGATTCTAATGGTCATACTGGGTAAATTATTCAATCACTAGAAATTAGAGCTTAGTGAGCCAATATTTTTTTTTGGTGGAGTGGGGTAGGAGAGAGGGGGTGGCCAGTGATGTGAAAAAAAGTTTTATTCATAAAATGATAAATATTTTGGAGATGTTGAAATATTCCTTATACTAAGAGGAGGGGTGTGAACCAATATTATTCTATTTTGATTATCAATTTAAACTTTAGCATCTCTTTTAAAACAATTATCTAATTTTAAATAACCAACAGAACTATGCATGTAATTAGAAGATCCATACACATAACTATCAAATCAAGCACATGAGCAACACATCCAAACCACATGAACACAGGATGTACATGGAATCCCATAAAATGATAAAACCACCAATGTTCTTTTACTTCTTTATGCACATGCAAGCTCCAACTTGTTTCTACATTATGTTTATTGGCATGAACTAGAAGGAAGCACCCACTCCCTGGTTTGCAAGCACCCACTTGCAGGAGGCACCGACTTGAAGGAAGCACCAAATCCCTAATTCACAAGCACCTACTTGTAGGAGGCACCAACCCCCAAGTTGTTTTATAGGTACCCACCTGAAGGACGTACCGACTCCCTCATGTGAAAGCACCAACCTGCAAAACCTAACAGATCCCTTTCTTCATCCATTTTCAAACTTAGATCCACTAGTATTTCTTCACTTTAAACTTCATATTTGTATTTTATACTCTCACTTCTTCAACTCTCACTCAACGAGATATCTCACTGTATACCCTGTTATCACTCAGGTTTTCCTTGAAGTTGTGGAAAAGGAAAGTATACCCGAGGTAACCACAAACCAACCTTCAGATGCAGAATCTAGCCAATCTGCATCCAGAGAGGGCTCTCTCTTTATAATTTATCTTTGTTCTTAGAAATTTTTAGGCTAGTTATAAGTCCAAGAGTTTTGATTTTGTTTGAATGGTGGAATCCGCCAACTAAGGGCAAGGTTGAAAATTTTTAGTCCATTGGGCTATGGAGTCAAAGGATGGCTTTACTGGATTTATATTCTACACACAAGATGGCTTTGCAGGGCAAGATAGCCAGACAGAGAACAATCCTTAAAATTTAAAGTGGATGGGATGATTTTGAAGGGATGAAAGGCAGCTAAGAATCTTTCACCATGTTCAAAAGAAAGAAATGAAATGACTACAAACAAAGAGAAATGAAGAATTCTTTATTATAGTAATCAAGAATGTTTAAATTAGCAAAGCAAGAGCATTTAAGAATTCGTGCTTATAACCAATTTAGAGGAAAAAATTAAGAATAATCACATCTGAAATCAGAGTACAATTAAGTAAATTCTGATTCAATCCTTTATGTAAATTATTCAGAAATGGACATAATGATATTATAAATAGATATAGAACTTAAGACATAAGATAGAAAGACTTATTGAACTGCAATCCGACACATGAATCCTGCAAAAAGTCCTGAGCTTCAAATTGTCATCCAGTAAGCCACAAATAAATTTCTCCAAAACACTTTTTATTCCAAAAACATCAATGTCACAGCCAAGTATTAGAATCCACCCCAAAACTCTCTTTGAGGGTTTATTTATACAAAAAATAATTGAAAAAATCTCACACTAACCTAGCCAGTAATTGTGGGTGACTAATGAGTAAGTTACAATAAAAAAAGGAGACAAATGGTCTCATAAATAGGACAAAAAGTAATTGCTGGTGTGCTGTTTCCCGCTTTTGAGGACGTGTTGGAGGCAGGTGCTATAATAGGGCTCGATGCTGTCCCTTTGAGTAATTCTTTAGCTTGCTTGACACTCTTTGTTTCTACGGATACTCTTTAACCTGTGTAACTGATACTCTTTCATCTGTGCTCATTTTCATCCTTTACATAATAGTAAAAAAATAAAATTCTCATCTTGAAGATAATTTTCATAGAATTTCCAATAAGTCGTTCCACCATTGATATTCTGCTATTATGGTTCTTTTAAGTTTTCTCAACGTTTCATCAGCCTCTATGAGTTTTTAAAAAGTGGGCTGATCAGGGAACAAATACTTTATTTCATGTTCAAGATGAAATAAATTCTTCAACCTGTCATAGAGATTTCTCCCTGTTGGCAACGTTGCTTCTGGCACACTGATAGAATGAGCAGCTGTATTATGAGCATGGATATCTATTTTCTTGACATAAGTTTCCAGGTCCATTATCTGGTCTTCTGAGAGCATAAGACTGGGTAACCCACTGTCCAACAAAACCTGAAATTTTCCTCTGAAAGTATTAATATCAGCCAAAATATCTGAGCACTTCCTTTCCAAATTCTGCATAAAAGTTATTTTGATGAAAACTCTTTTTATCTCCAAAATAGTGCCGGTCCTGTCCTCAATTCCTAATACTGCAAGCTGTTGCTTAGTCCGGGTGTTCAAAAATTGAATAAGTTGATTGGCCTGCTCAGGTCTGCCTCTTAATTCATCTCTTGTTCTGTTTATTTCTTCCTAAGCTACTTTAATCAAGTCATTTTGTTCAAAAATTGCTTGAACAGAGGGCCAAATACTTTTTATTAACTCAATTATATTACCCCAAATAATTTCATTTATTTCCCTCAAAGGCTTTTCTAGTGAAAGATCTTTTTCTAAAGCCTTAACTAATATTTCCAACCTTTTAATTTCCCTGGTATTATCAGCAACTGTCTTCTTAGATGTATCATATTTCTGCTCCAAATTTTCTAACTGCAATTTTGTGGTTTGAAGTTCTGTGACTCTTAGTTTTAAACTTTCCATTTGTTTTGTCAACTCATCAGAACTTAAACCAGAAGTGTTTACCTGCGCTGGCTCTGTTTGTTGCTTTGCTGTTGTAGTACCTGTGGTTGTAGTAGCTTCTGTGATGGATGCCTGCATGATAGCTTCCTTTTCCTGTAAAGCTTGTTCCAATCCTTTCTCTGTTTCACCCAGTCGCTCAGTCATCTTTAAGAGCAACTCCATTATCTCTTCCTATGAATTTCCCTTTAAAACTTCTTGGGTCTGGGGATGTCTTGAGGCTGGCAATTTCAGTTGCTTTCTTAGTGCAGCTATGTCATCATCTTTCTTCTTAATTAGTGCCTCAATGCTTTAGATATCTTTGGGGTTGTGACCCAAGCTGATGATTATGTCTTCCAGAGACTTTATTCTGTTATCTTTGGCCTGAGAAGAGGCCTTCTCAATTTGCAATTGGGTGCTTGTGTTATTTAAAGAATCTTGCAGCCTTAGGGCTGCCATGGCCTTATCAGTAAGAGTGGAATAGACCATTTCCCCAGTTTGTTTATGCAACTCTATCTGGTATAAAGGATGAATGTCCTTTGCCAAGACCTCAAAATTTGTTCTAATATAATCAGCTGCTGTCATGGGTTTTGGCACCTTGGTCTTGAAGTGGCTCATCATCATTTTTCCTTGTGAAATGTCAAATGCTGACATTAACCTTTCCTGATTATGTGGAGCATTTTCAGATATTGATCATATACTTTCATTCTCAATGGATCATTCTTTGCCTTTATATTAATGAAGGTTCTTTTTATATCCCCTGTATTTGTTTTTGGTGGCCTAAAAGAAGATACTTCAGTACTCAACTGCTTTTGCAAAGCTTTTCCTTTCTGATCTGTGTGTGTGTCATACTAACAGAGCCAGTTAGTTGACTATCTTCTCTTCCATCATCAAACATCTCATCTATTATTTCCACTTCTTGGGGTGTATTGAGTTTCTACCTTTTGGTTTGATGTAGCTCTGAGGATTCTTTGGGAGGAGTAGTATCTGGAACCTGCCTTTTCTTGCCCATTTCTACATTGGATGGAGTTTTTAATTCTGAAATTTTAGGATGATTTACTTGAATGGGAGAAACCTGTGTTTGATCAGGTGCTCTGGAGGTTTGAGGTTTCTCTGCCATGATTAAAGTTTCAATGACCTGTATTTCAGGTTCCTTTCCTTTCCCTTTTGATTCTGCTGCAATTGATGAACTGCCTTCCTGTAATCTCTGCTGTACATTTACTGCTGAAGAAGTGCCAATTTGAGGTACCTGCACTTGACCATAAGATTCTAGGTCATACTTCTTCTCAATATCTTTCATAATTTTGTTCATTTTGTCTTCTTCACTTTCTTCTTCAACTAGTGTTTCTTCCACCCATTCATCTTGGTTGGCATATTGTTCTATTTCAGGAATCTTGTGGTGTATGTAAGGGGATGATTTGTTCTTTATTATCTTTTCACAGATAAAACCAAATGGATCATAAGGAACCCAACGGAAACTTCTTTGGAACTTGCAATGGTTTTGTAGTATAACTTCTGCTTCTCGCTCAACATCCCTAGAGTTGCATATGTAGGGACCTAATTGACTTTTAATCCTGAGTTGGGCTTTCTTTTTCACACTACAAAAATGAATGATATCTGAATTATTCATTTGCCTGAAATATTCCAAGGCAAAAAGTCTCATGGGCACATATCTTGGCAACTTGAATGGATGTAGTTCACATCCATATATTCTGATGACTGAATGGTTTTGATATAAATACCAATCTCCAACTTTATATGTCCTTGAAAGCTGCAAGGTTTTCTTGATTTCATTACTGAGCCTTGGAGGAGGGATTCCTGTCAACAAGGTAGTTGCAGGATATAAAAAAAGATCGATGAACTCAGCATAGGAATAGGGAGAATCATAGGAAGAATGAATTATGGGAGACCAAAATATAACTGACCTAGGGTTTCCCTTGGCATCAAGCTTTTTAACAGGGAAAGGGAACTTCTCTGATTGATAAAAGATAATGAGATGATAAATAACTGAGGAATATTTAAAAACTTTTCATCATCTAGCCTCATGAACTGGTCTTGAATCTTATTGGCTATGAAAGAGGCAAAGTCATATTTAATTGCAGGAGGTTGCCCAGGAGTAAAGATAGACAGTAAAACCAGGGTTATTTCATCAACATATTCACTTGTATTGAAACCCAAGACAAAAGATATCATATTTAGGATGAGCCTTCCCAACTTAGTGAAATAATAAAAACCATAGGGAGGAGGTCCCTTAGGTTGATGCTCAGGCAACATAAAATTCTGGCAAATGCACTTCAACTTTTCTGGGGTCAATTGATTAGACTTTTCAATCAGTTCTTCCATAGACAAAGGTGCTAGTTCTTGATCTGGTTCAAAATGTAGCATTGCATTAATAGCTTGGGGAGTAATGGGGAAAAGAACACTCTGGTCAGTGGATATTACAGCTCTTTGAGTGGGATCATAGTTAGAATGGCAATAGTGGATAATTTCTGGGAAAGTAATGACTGAGGGGATGCGATATCTCGGGAGATTGGATTCCCACAACCCAATGACATCTTGCCCCTTCGAATAATCGTCTCTGCAGCGACCATAACTTCGAAGAGTACTTTCATCGAAATGCAGGTCTTTAAGTTGGAAGTCTTTATCCACTAAGGGCAAATATTCTAACTCTCTGTGGGGGGCATTCAGTGGAGTCACATTCAGGGCTGCCGGAGCTTCCATTTTGGTTCTTGTGTATTCAAAATGGAAGTTTCTGGGTTTTCTTTACAAGCCGGGGCGCGATTTTAGTTTAAATGAAGGAAATTAGCACAATTTCCGTTTTAGGGGAACAATTCATAGTTTTAAACCTCAGGGAATGATCTTAGGAATAAGATTTTAACACTGATTCAGCGAAAAAAACAAGGAACACAGAGTTTCTTTTGAAGTTCAGAGCGTGATAGAATAAATACCTATTTTTGGAGGCAAACTGGGTTTTAACAGGTATAAAATGGTGGCAAGAGGATGCTCCAACACTGGTCCAGCGGAATTCTGGAGCGAAATCGGATAGAACAGTGGATTTTAGCGAAAATTTGAATTTTGCAGCAGAAGGCACAGTCGCTTTCAAATAATGAAAATGACATAAAAAACACGAAAATTTGTTTTATTTCCAAAGTAAAAAAGGGGTTTTTATTTTTTCGAGGAATGACGTCATTTCAGTACGGGCTGACGTGTGGCAGGGGTCGGGTGGTAAGCGGTAATCCCCGCACCGCTTATGGGAAATGGTGGTATTAAACGAGAGGGCAGTGATTCCATTGGGGCATTGACACGTGGACGGAGGATGGTTTCAAAACCATCGTGCCCCCGCGGGTTATCGTTCGGGTATTGGATGGCTAGTGGAATGAATGTTAGCCGTAGATCTCGTAGCAGGAGATCGGATGGTGGAAGGGACGTGAAGTAAGCGGGGGTTTAATGTGCGGGCCCGTCCGGTTTTTGAAACGTTTATTGTTTAATTTAATCACCCCGGGAGGCTTTTGATAGGCGGAGGGAGTGGTTATCAATTAAATCTGATAATTAATTAATCCCATGGTATAATGAAAATTGGGGTTGCAGCAGGGTTTCGATTATAGTTAAAGTGTCGGGTGGGATGCCAAGTGGATGGGCCACGGTGGCATGGGGGTTTTTCCGATGTTTTTAGTTTAAATGAAAACTTCGGCATTATTCATTTTTCTTTCAAACATATAAAATTATATGTTTAAATGCTTTTTCGATATTTCTTATTATATGGTAATCAATTAAATCAATTTAACTACCATAAGGGGCGGGACTATTATATAATGATATATTTAACCAAAGGGCATATAATGTGGGTTTTTAATGATTAATTGGGAAATAAATACTTTGGCTAAACTTTATAATAAGATGGGTTTTTTGGATATTTATATAAAAGGAGTTATATACTTAGGATAAAGGATTTTCACTAGGGATTTAATAACTAGAGTTAAACATTAATATGACAAAGGGACAAGGGAACTCAAAATACTTTGCACATCTAAGAAAGTGACAATTTCTGAAGTAAATTACAATATCTCATCTTCAACACTTAAACTTAGAATAGTAAGTTATTTTGAGGGATTTTTATGGAATTTTGCATGATTTTCCTAAGCAAAATGAGATTTTACTTAGGAAAAGATTAAAAGTGAATGATAATGGATAACTTCAAGTACTTAGGTATTTTTGATCATCAGGCCGAGGGTCCGGTCCCTCCAAAAGTCAAGGAAATGCCTTGAGCCCCTTTGATCTCCAAATACCTTAGCACTTTGGGGAAATTAGTAAAAACTTAGGGAAAAAGTGATGTGGGAAGTTAATGATTTTGACTTTGCTTTATTTGAATTTTCCAGTGCATTTCTTGCTTTAGTACTTGTGATGAAAGTAAAGGATTAAACACATTTAGCACCATCATTCATCACATGAAACTTTGCAACACCATCTACCTACCCTATCTACTTTACACTACCATTTTTCTCCTTTATTAGGGTGAATTTGGACTTGCAAACCCTTATCAATCTTCTTTTCTTTTACAAGGAAAATCTATCTAATTATACCCTTATTACATCCCAGGGCTCAGATTAGACTGTTGAGCGCCTCTTATTAACTCTACCTATCTACTTATCTGCCAAGATTAAACTGTTTGGTTAGATATTTATTCTTTATTCTACAACATGAAATTGAAAATGAATGAGTCAAGTTTAAACAGTTTGACTCTTCATAAATTGTGGCAAAAGTTTGACAAGCTGCACACAATTGCTTAATTACAAAATTGGAATAGTAGTGGCATTTGGATTTGCACACTTTCCTTGGTCTATTTTTGTTTGGGGTTCACTTCTTTCACTTTTTTGACCAATTTATTTTTTCTTACCCTTTGATTTTTCTTTTAGGGTATACCCTCTTTACATTTTTTGAATTTTTGATTTTTTGGTTTTTCAAGAATATGGAACACCTTTGCTCAAGAAAAAGGTTTGAACATATTCCATAGTTCAATCAAGACAATCATGAAAAATGACACCTATTGGTATAGGAGACTAATACTGGCTCCACTTGGGGATGGCTTTTCCTTGTGAAAAGTCAAGAACAGCAGGTCAGATGCCTCAAAATGTCTTCAAACTGAACTATGTAATCTCCTTCTTCTGGTAGCTTTATTGTACATATGATAGTGAAACTTTTGAAGCTTAGGGCCTTCACTTCGGGCTTCAACTCCAAGAAGTCACCATCCAATAAAAACTGCATTAGAAAAGGATATATTATGTACAAGTTAGAAAAATCAAAACATCCTAGTAAATAGGATCAAAATAGTGCTTCAGCATTCGACCATTGATTGGTCCTTCTTCAACTTCTGAATTGTCCAAATCCTTCAAAAATTATGTGTTGTTTCCCTGCAAGGCATGAATGATATAAGGCCCTTTCCACAAGAAATCAAATTTCCCATGTTTCCCTTTTTCTTCTCTTCTAGAATCCCATCTTAGGACTTTGTCTCCTAGTTGAAAATCCTCTGCCTTAGTTCTTCTGTCAAACATTTTCTTCAACTTTTCCTGCAAGACTTGAGATCGTTGGTATACTTCTTCTCTGGTTTGCTACAAGTGGATTGTTTGATTAATTCTTCTCTGAATGTCATTTGGTTCCACTTGAGCCTCCTGAAGTAATTTCATAACAGGAATTCCTAAAGAGGATGGGAATCTTGCTTCAAGACCATAAACTAACTCATATGGACTAGTCCCAATTGATTTCTTAGTTGTAAGTCTGTCTGCCCACAATGCATTAGTAAGTTTCTTATGCCAGTTCTTTTTATTTTCTTCCAATAATTTTTTAATGATATTAATAAGGCTTTTGTTGGAGGATTCTGCCAGTCCATTACCCTGAGGGTAATACGCTGTTGAATGGCCTAAAGTAATATGATATTTAATACAGAAACTAATAATTTTCTTTGACTTAAATGCAGCAGCATTATCTGTTATAATCTTTTCTGGACAGCCAAATCTTGAAAGTATATTGGTTTCTAAAAACCCTATAATCACAGAATCATTGGCCTATCTGCATGGGATAGCTTCAATCCACTTAGTGAAGTAGTCTGTGGCAGTAAGAATCCATCTGTGTTGCCCGGAAGAAGGGGGATGGATTTCTCCAATAAAATCTAATCCCCATTGTTGAAAAGGTCTTTCTGTGGAAATTGGTTTTAATGGCAAAGGTAACAACTTTCTTTTACCCTCAAAGATCTGACACTTATGACAAGTTGTTACAAATTTCTTAACATCAGAAAATAATGTTGGCCAGTAAAAACCAGCCCTTAAGATTTTGTCTACAGTTGATTTCTAGTAGAGATGTCCTCCATAATCCCCTGCATGAAATTCATTAAGAACTTTATCAGTTTCATCTTTTAATAGACAATTCAATAAGATTCCTTCATGATTTTTCCAAAATAGAGTGCCATCTAAAATACAATATTTCAAAGATGTCATTTTCAAAAATCTTCGTTTCGTTCTGGACAACCCTGGAGGAGCTTGTAGGTTTAATAAAACATGAATGATATCAGTGTACCAGGGAGAATCTAAGAAAGCTTGACTGATCTGTGGAGTCGCCATCTCCTGTTCATTATCCAGTTCATTAATGTCTAAGACTTGGCAATTAGTTTCTGTCATGAGTTGAGCTAAACCTTGGCCTTTTATGAGTTTTGTTGGTTTAATCTCAATATCATATTCTAATATGGTAGCTATCCATTTACCTCGTTTTCCTTCAATACCATCTTGTGTCAAGATGTCTTTAACCACTGCATTAGGCACATAAGCTATCACATGGGAATATAATATATAAACTCTGAAATCTTTAATTGCTTTTACCAATGCAAAACCCTGTTTCTCCATGATATTGTATTTCAAAGATGCATCTCTAAGTGCTTTACTAAAAAAGGCAATTGGTTTTTCACATCCCTGATCATCTTTTTGTAGTAAAATAGCTGCAATTGTATGTTCAAAAGCAAATGAAAAAATAATGAAATCTCTGTCAAATTTGGGACTGGTAAGAACTGGTGTTCTTGTTAAAGCCATTTTGATTTCTTCGAATGATTGCTTGGCTTCTACTGTTCATTCAATGCTTGAATCTTTCCTCAACATGTTAGTAAGCAATCTAAGTAATTCAGCTAAACTAGAAATGAATCTTCTCAAGAAATTAATTTTTCCTATGAATGCTTGCAACTCTTTTATATTTCTAGGATGAGGTATCTGCAAAATTGCTTGTATTCTTTCTGGATCAATCCTAATGCCATCTTTGGAAATAATATGGCCTAAAAGCTTTCCTTCTTCCAAACCAAACAATGAATTTTTAGGGTTTAAAGAAATCCCATATTTTCTGCATTTTATAAATACTTGCCTTAAATGATCTAAATGTTCTTGATCTGTTTTAGAAAAAATAGTCAAATCATCTAGATAAATAACCAGAAAATCAGGTATTTCTTTAGCAAAAGCAATGTCCATTGCTCTTTGAAAGGTAGCTACTGCATTCTTGAGTCCAAATGGCATTTTGACATATTTAAACGTACCCCATGGTGTAGTGAATGCTGTTTTATCCTAATCATCAGGATGAACTAGAATCTGGTTGTACCCTGAAAATCCATCCAGTAGAGATATCCTAGAAGATCCTACTACCCTCTGTAAAATATGGTCCATTTTTGGTAAAGGATAGTTATCTTTTAAAGAAACTTTATTCAAATTTCTTAGATCGACACACAGTCTAATTTCCCCAGTCTTCTTCCTTGTTGGTACCAGATTGGAAACCCATTCTGAGAACCTAATAGGAGCTATAATCCCTGCTTCAAACATTCTTTTGATTTCCTTTTCAATTGAGGGTAATAAAACATGATTTATTCTTCTAAGATTTTGTTTGAAAGGTTTCTGATTTGGTTTCAAAGGTATAGTGTGTTGAATGATGGATGTATCATAAGATTTCAGATCTTCATAACTCCAGGCAAAAACATCCTGGAATTCTCTTAATAATTCAACATATTTAACCTTTTGATCTTTTGGCAGAGATTTGGACAACTTAACCATTTTGGGATTTTCTGGGGTTCCTAAGTTGCATTCTTCCATATTAGCCTTAACAGGTTCCATCTTAGGTCTAAATGGAATATCATTTGAGTCAAAAAGATCTTCCAAAGGAGTTAATCCTTTGGGAAAATAATTATCTTTTAAATTGATGATTTCGGTCTCATCTTCTACGATCTCATCAGATTCCATATGTTTCAAATCCTGCATGTCTTTTTCTGTGAATGTGGTTGGGTGCAGCATATGAATTGCATTTTCTCTTGAAATTTCTATTTTTTGTTCTTTTTCTTGATCAAATTCATCAATAGTTATGTCTTCATCTATATTACAGTTAGAAAACTCATTTTGAAGTGTCAAAAAACTATTGATTTGATTATTATTTACAAATACTTTCCAATTCAAAAGATTGTCTGGTATAGCAGGCCTATGTCTAATCTCAGCTGAAAACTGATGATTAGGATCAAAAGGTAATTTACATGTACTAGCAAACATTGCGAGACTGTGGGCATGCAAATTTTGTTTCCTGGGAATCTTGGCAAGTTGAGCTTGTAGAAAGGTGTTGAGAATTTCTACAACTGTTTCTCTGTATTGTTTCAATCTCATGTCTTTTGTTGAACATTCTCCTTTAATTTTTTGAATAATTAGCTCGGAGTCTCCTATGATTGATACCCTAATAGCTCCTAACTTATTGACATGTTTAAGCCCTAACAAAAGAGCTTCGTACTCTGCCATGTTGTTAGTGCATTTGAAATTCAACCTATAAGCATGACCCTCAACATGATTATTTTCAACATTATGTAACCAAATCCCAGCTTCTGCTCCTAATTTTTTTACTGAGCCATCAAATTCTAAATGCCACAGAATTTCATGTTCGTAATCCTAATCAATTGTTTTAAAATGTTTCTTGACAGGAGCTAGTTGTTTAGTTTCTTCTGGTATTTCTTGATCATCTGGTGTTTCTTTGTTTTCTGAGATTTCTTCAATTTTAACAGTAGTTTTGTTTGTGGTTTCCAATTCAAGAGCTTCTATTTCAATAGGAAGATCCATTTCAACATTGTATAAAATAAAAGAGTCCATATCAGAATGTATAGAGTAGACAGGGAAGTTTTCAGGCTTCTCATGGCTACTGACTAAATATTTCATCAATGTCTCTCTGTAAAGTCTTTTAGGCTGACCAAATACTAAAATAGTTGCATATGACATGTCTAGTTGAATAGACCCTCCAAGTTTAGCACCCCAAGATCTAGACAATAACATACCATATTTAGGAGGGATATCAGCCACTACTATATCCATCAGAACAGATTTAGCAGGGTACTGTACCAAAGTAACACACAAATCTTTAATCAAACCTAGACATTTCACCTGACTAGAATCAAAAGAAAACAAATCTTTGTATGGTTTGGTAATGTCTAGATTTAATCTTTCCATCACTGCTTTTGGCATCAAATTGTGGGATGCTCCAGAATCAAGCATTGCATTATGGAGTATCTTGTCATGAACATTCAGGCTTACATAAAATGGAGGAGTTCCTCCACTTTCTGGTTTGCCATTTACCTCGGGGCCAAAAAGGAGTTTGGGTTGATCATCAAGAATATTCACTGAATCATCCAATCCAGTAATGTTAATGTTTATGGATTTGCTAATTTGACTTCTATAGACATCATGTTTAGCCAATTCTGATAAAGGAACAACTATCTTAAGTTTGCCTATTTCAGCCTCTAGATTGAAAGGTTTTTCTGTTTGAGTTTTAGTGTTTTGCACAGTTGTGTTTTCTCTATTTTTTGGGTCTTCAATGTTTTTCTCTTTTTCATGAATGAAATTTTGTTTTGAAGGTGTTTGTAAACTAACTTCTACTGTTTCTTCTACGTTTCCTACAGGATGAAAAGTATTAGATTGTTGTTTATTGTTTGGTTGGTTGTCAGACACATCTTCAATTATTGGATTTGAAGGGTTAGGAGTTGTCCTAGAAAGAATTTGTACAGGGGGAATGTTTTGTACAGGAGGGATGTTAACTTTACCTTTGACATTTTGTTTTGCAGTTTTCTGTTTGCTATTCTCTGGCACATCAATCCGTCTACTTCTCAAATTGTACTGTTTATGAACCTCATAAATTGCTGTGTCATAGCCTTCCTTAAAATCAAAAGTCTCACCTGAATGAGTTTGGAATGTTTCAAGGATGTGATTCTCTTGATCATCCTGGGATAGGAAGACTTCTAGTTCATTTTTGTCATCAGTTACATTGTTTATTTCTACATCTTCCGTAGGTTCTTCAGAAGTTGAACCTTCAACAAAGTTTTCTTGGAAAGGTGGCCTAATGTTTTGGTCAGGGATATTCTTTCCAATATTTTGGTTCTGATTTCTTCTAAAGTTTGGGTTTCTTACAATATTATCACCAGTAGATTTTCTTTCGATTGTTTCCACTCTGTCTCCTAATATTTCCATACCTTTAATGATTGCATCCAGCTTCTTTTCAAAAGCTGAAGGTTCTTCATTCAGAGGCATTCTTCTTTCTGCCCTAGCTCTGGCTCGTTTTTCTATCAGATTTTCTTCTACACTCACCACTATGCTTTGCATTTCCTCTAGTGTCTGGGGAGCTCTTTCCCTGAGTGAATAAGCTATGTCAGAGTCAAAACCATCTGGAAATTTAACCAATACAGAGTCAGGTGGGGGTCTGAGGTTCTGGGGAACAACGTTATATGCTTCATTGAATCTAATGATGTAATCTTGTACTGTTTCGTTAGGTCTTCTTCTTAGTTTTTCGAATTCTAACAGGATCTGAAGAGGATCTTTCTTCTTCTCCCATCTATTCAAAAATGCCCTATATAAAGCTGGTAAATCAGCAATACTGTTTGGAGCAAGGGCACTAAACCATGTTCTAACTTCTCCAGTAAGACTCTGAACGAAAATTCTCATTCGGACATCATTCGTCTCAATTTCATAGAACTCAAAGTAATCAGTCATCCTTTTGGTATGTTGTTGAGCTGTATAAGTACTTGATCCATCAAAAGGTGTGATTTTACTCTGATAATCCTGAGGCAAGGCAACAGGGTTGTTAGGCAACCTTAAAGGGGCATATCGATTGGCCATCGGAAGATATAGTGGAATAACAAGAGTTGATGGTCTGGAAGGAGGGGATGGAGGAGTAGAAGGGGTGACAGGTGTTTGAAAAGCTTGAGAAAAAGTCACTGAACTTGGGGAAGCTTCAGTAATTACAGAGATGTTTGAATTTTCTTCAAAGGTTTGTTCAGATTGAATAGAGTTTTGTAATTGTCTGTCAAGATGATGTGAAACAAATCTGAATTGCAAATCTTCAAAAAAAAATGGATCTAGAACTAATCTGGATAATTCGGTTTCAGAAAAATTCACAAATAAGGATGTTTCAAATCATGCATCAAAAGGAATTTCATCAATATATATAATTTTCACGGGACAGGATGCAGATCTAGAAAGTGGTCTAGAACTTCCTAAACTCTCTTGACTTCCTCTTTCAGAACTTTCTTGACTTCCTTGTCTTCTAAGAATCCTAGGAATCAGATTTGGATTTTCAAATATTGGTGGTGGATTAGGGTCAGGATTTGACCTAGTATGACGAATCCTTTCTGAAGCCAGTTTTCTTAGACTATGTGTTTTTGGATTTTTTGGTTTTAATCGAAGGAATAAATACAACTTCTACAAGTTCTTCAAGAAATAATGATGTATGATTAAAATTTTCTCAAAGATTTGTTAAACTAGAGAGTCTGATTAAACAATTTGAAACTAAGGTTCAATGTATATAAGCTAAATCAGAGATAGATTGAAGCAGCATTTATTTACTTTTGCAATTGCAGAGAAAATGCAATTTCAAAGGCTACCTGGCTGATCTTCAGACTCTTTCTATAGCTTATAAGTGAACAATATTAACAAATAAAAATGATTCAGGTCCCCAGTATGGTCGCCACTATGTTATCACTCAGGTTTTCCTTGAAGTTGTGGAAAAGGAAAGTATACCCGAGGTAACCACAAACCAACCTTTAGATGTAGAATCTAGCCAATCTGCATCCAGAGAGGGCTCTCTCTTTATGATTTATCTTTGTTCTTAGAAGGTTTTAGGCTAGTTATAGATCCAAGAGTTTGTTTGAAAATGGTGGAATCCAAAAACTAAGGGCAAGGTTGAAAGTTTTCAGTCCATTGGGCTATGGAGTCAAAGGATGGCTTTACTAGATTTCTATTCTACACACAAGATGGCTTTACAGGGCAAGATAGCTAGACAGAGAACAATCCTTAAAATTTAAAGTGGATGGGATGATTTTGAAGGGGTGAAAGGCAGCTAAGAATATTTCACCATGTTCAAAAGAAAGAAATGAGATGACTACAAACAAAGAGCAATTAAGAATTCTTTATTATAGTAATCAAGAATGTTTAAATTAGCAAAGCAAGAGCATTTAAGAATTCGTGCTTATAACCAATTTAGAGGAAAACATTAAGAATAATCACATCTGAAATCAAAGTACAATTAAGTAAATTCTGATTCAATCCTTTATGTAAATTATTCAGAAATGGACATAATGATATTATAAACTGATATAAAACTTAAGACATAGGATAGAAAGACTTATTGAACTGCAGTCCGACACATGAATCCTGCAAAAAGTCCTGAGCTTCAAATTGTCATCCAGTAAGCCACAAATAAATTTATCCAAAATGATTTTATTCCAAAAAATTCAATGTCACAGCGAAGTAATAGAATCCACCCAAAATACTTCCAAGAGTGAAGTATTTATACAAATTCTAAACTAAAATATCTTGAAAAATTCACAAATCTCTCCAACTATTTTACATAAATAGAACTTAAGTAAAGGACACTCAAACTAATTCATCTATTTGGCACTATTTTGTATGGATAGGTGATGAAAAAGAGGAGAATTTGAATTTTATCCAACTCTTAGTTGATGATGAGGCATCCAAGTCACTAACTGCTTCCTTTCTTTGTGCAATTCTGCTCCAACAATTCTGCAAATTTTGGGTCCAATGATACCTTTATATTTCTCAAGCCATAATAGATATGTAAAAAGTGAACTAGGTTATTGTAGATAAATATGTTGGTGAGATAAACCTCTTTTACTTTCCTAAAATTCCTCTCCAAATGTGCACAATAGGCTCTGTAACAAGATGTGTGAAACAGAGTTTTACAGAGTCTGAAAAATAGCCTCTAAAGATGTGCATGTATATCTCAGTCTGAAATCAATGTCCAAAAAATGAGATAGGTTTTTTTATATGGTTCTCTTAGGAACAAAAATCTCCTTCAGTTTTGTAATATCTATTTCTTATTGGCCACAATATTCTCTGCAAAATGATGACTTAACAGGAATTTTCTGCAAAAAGTGCTTTCCAACATTGTTTAATATTTCCAAAACCATAATGGCTGTTAGAAAAGTGAGAGAGGTTTTTGTAGATGGCCCTCTTAAGAACATAAACCTCCTTCAGTTTTGTAAAATTCATCTTTTATTGATCACAATAGTTTCTGCAAAAATATGACTAAAATATGCAATTTCTACAAAAAATGTTCCTTCTTGTTATGTTTTTTCATCTTTTTACTTTCTTGCTCTTTTGACTGTTTTACTTTCACTTTAGAAAAACCTCACTATTGGTGAAAGTATTCTCATCTCTTTTTACCATTTTACTGCCTTCTGTATTTACTTTTACTGTTTACCTTTGACTGCTCTGTAACATCATTTTAACTTTCACTGATTTTTACCTGATACACTTTAACCACTGATACTCTTTAACTGTTATGTTTTCTAACCTCTGTTTGAATAGATTTGATAACACTCTTGGAGTAAATAAGTCTTATGACTAGTATTAAGACTGTTTATCCAAGGATATGGTCTTCTGATTACCTGTAAAACAAAACAAATTGTTAAGAAAGTATTGGTTTGCAGGGGAGGTCGAAAAGGTTTCATTCGATTTTGAGATGTCTGTGGAGTGAATCTAGAATGATTTTTAGGAGGTAAACCATGCTCGAATTGGTTAACAGAGGCTTCAGGTGGCACAGCTAGGTTACAAAGGGTTTTACTGCATAATCAAGTGAAAATGAGCCACACTAGGGTGTTTGAACAGTGATTGAACAGGTACTGGTTATAGCAGATGAATGCTTGGGCACTGGTCTAACAATGGTGTTAAGAAATTTTAGTCGACAACAGTTTGACAATGGATTTTTCAAATATCTCAGCAAAGGGCGCAATCACTTTCAACAGAAAGAACGATGAAAAAATGCCAGAATTTTGTTTTATTTGCAAAGTCAATGGGATTTTTTTATTATTTTTGAGAATGACGTCATCAGTGTACGGGAGGACACGTCACTGGGGTCGGGCGGTAAGCAGTAAATTCCGCACCGCTTTTGGGAGTTGGCGGTATTTGGTGAAATGGGAGCGATTCCATTCAGAGATTAACATGTGGAGATGGCACTGTTTCGAAACCACCGTGATTTCGCGAGTTAATTATCGGACGGGGGACAGTCAACGGAATGCACGATCGCCGTTGATTTTCGATGGAATGATCCAACGGACGATGGGATGGGGAGATGGTATGGGAGTTAATGTGCGGGCCCGACATGATTAATTATAAGTTAATCATTCCGGGAGGCGTTTGATTGGCGGAGGGGGAGGTTATTAATTAATCTGGGTGATTAATTAATCTCGTTGGTTTATAAAGGGTCGGGTTACGGGGACTCGAGGTTTTATTCGTTTTTTCCATTTAAAACATAAAACATATGTTTAAAACCTTTTTCAATATTTTTATTATATGGTAATAAATTAATGCAATTTATTAACCATAGGGGCGGGGATAGTTTATAAGGATATATTTTTAACCAAAGGGAACTGTAATGAGGGATTTTATTTCAAATATATGGAATTAAATACTTTGGCTAAAAATCTATAATAAGAGGGTTTTGGGGATATTACATAGGAGGAGTTATACATATAGGGAAAGGTAATTTATATAAGGATTTAATATTTAAAGTTAAATGTTAATATGACAAAGGAAACAAGGGAAACTCAAAATACTTTACACAACTAGGAAAGTGAAGATTTCTGAAGTGAATTGTATTATCTCAACTTCAACACTTAAAATTAGAATAGTAAGTAATTTTGAAGGATTATTATGGAATTTTGCATGATTTTCCTAAGTAAAATAGAATTTTACTTAGGAAAAGATTAAAAGTGAATGAGTATAATGATAAATAACTTCAAGTACTTAGGTCTTTTTGATCATTAGGCCGAGGGTCCGGTCCCTCCAAAAGTCAAGGAAATGCCTTGAGCCCCTTTAATCTCGAAATACCTTAGCACTTTGGGGAAATTAGTAAAAATCTTAGGGAGAAAGTGATGTGGGAAGTTAATGATTTTGACTTTGCTTTGTGTGAATTTTCCAGTGCATTTTCTGCTTCAGTACTTGTGATGAAAGTAAAAGATTAAACATATTTAGCACCATCATTCATCACATGAAACTTTGCAACACCATCTACCTACCCTATCTACTTTACACTACCATTTTTCTCCTTTATTAGGGTGAATTTGGACTTGCAAACCCTTATCAATCTTATTTTCTTTTACAAGGAAAATCTATCTAATTCTACCCTTATTACATCCCAGGGCTCATATTAGACTGTTGAGCACCTCTTATTAACTCTACCTATCTACTTATCTGCCAAGATTAAACTATTTGGTCAGATATTTATTCTCTATTCTACAACATGAAATTGAAAATGAATGAGTCAAGTTTAAACAGTTTGACTCTTCATAAATTGTGGCAAAAGTTTGACAAGCTGCACACAATTGCTTATTTACAAAATTGGAATAGTAGGGGCATTTGGATTTGCACACTTTCCTTGGTCTATTTTTGTTTGGGGTTCACTTCTTTCACTTTTTTGACCAATTTATTTTTTCTTACCCTTTGATTTTTCTTTTAGGGTATACCCTCTTTACATTTTTTGAATTTTTGATTTTTTGGTTTTTCAAGAATATGGAACACCTTTGCTCAAGAAAAAGGTTTGAACATATTCCATAGTTCAATCAAGACAATCATGAAAAATGACACCTATTGGTATAGGAGTCTAACATAACCAACATCCTCGTGTTAAGATAATTTATGATTTTAACTCAAACTATGCTTTGTAGCTCTCTCATCACACTCATATATCATCATATATTTTTAGATCTACTTAGAAACTCTTCCTTCAGATGTAGATATAATTATAACTTATAAAATATGTTATGGAAACTCTCTCTATAATCTTGGATATGACTACTAGCACTCATATTTTCTTTCTTTAAAAGTTATCAAAATATCATGTTACAAATCTACATACATATTTGTTTTCTCTTCTCCTCATCTCATCCCTTTTCAATACTCTTCAGACTCTCTCGTGCCTCGTTTTTTTCTTGAGTTCTATAGAAACAAAAAATCATTCCACTTACTCAACGTCTATTTTCCATTAGCATAGGCTCTAATAGCTTCAATAATTTCACAAACTCAACCTTATTAGAAACTCGGCCTCTTCAATTATCCTTTTGTATAAGAAAAATTTCTTGATTTATTTTATTTTATTTTATAACTTTTTCCATCATTTAATGTGGGTATGAGTCCATGGTATTTTCCCATGGTAATTTACTCTTTAACTGTATCAACTAGAATAAGTCATTTGACTGAATCAATTAGACCAATTCATGTGTAGAACTCTTTTCTTCACATACAGTTTAAACTGATTATTCTTTCTCTCATTGTGCATGGAGACACCACACACTAGTTTCACATCGTTCATTGAACATAGGCTCTCTCTTCAAATATCTTTATCCATTTTCAATTAGTAACTTCAAATTATATTTATTTCTTCTTCTTCGTTCCCACCCAATCAACTATGTCTTTTCACATTCATAGTAATTAGAAGTAAAATTGATTTAGGTTCACTCCTTTTAAAATTCATTGGCCTATTGGTTTCTTCAATGATATAATCAAGACCCTGAATTTTTAGCGTTGTTTCCCAATATTCATGTTGCCTTAGCTTCATTTTTATTCATAGCCAGAGGAGAACCTACAACTAACAACATTTAGAGCTTTTTCTGAATTTGGTTCTTAAATTCAAAATTTTATTTTTGCTACCCTTCAAACTTTAGTGTTATGCCTTATATGACCCATATCCAATACCATTGGCTTAATCCAAAAATAACTTATCACCTTTTTCGTTCAATTTAGTATTTGGAAGTTATTACATTTTTACAAAATGCTCAGAGGCTCATATGCTCATATACACCTCTTGTGACAAAAATACCTTGCCATGTTTTTTGGATATCAGCTATCCAGTTCATCCACCAAATCAACTTTTTCAATTAATCTAGGTACGCCATGTTGAATTCTACCATGTCATTATTCCTTTTCCAATTGATGTCATTCTCATGCATCATGCCACATGGAATCCTATGAGGGGTTCCACATGTCACCTTGAAATAGGCCACTTGGCCACCCAATAGGGCCAATTCCACCTACCATGTTTCACATTGTTAGTGTACCATGTCATATGCCTATCACATCAATACCACTTGGCACCATATCATGTGCCAGATCATTATCATCAATCACTTATGCTCTACCATATTCCACTGATGTCCTTTCCATCTATCTACTGTCCATCGCCCTTGAATCCATTATCCATATATTTTTTAAAAATGAAAAAATTAGTATATGCCGGGAGGCCTAGATACCTAGATGCACTTCTCACTTCCACATCAGAAATCCAATTTATTAACCAACATATCTACGCTACCCAATCAAATTCTCTCACCTATTGTCTCTACCACGTCATCTCCAGTCCGAGGAAATCTGGTATCTGACCATTTTTTGTGTTTTCCATAGTCATTATTTCAAAAGACTCATATTTCCAAATAAAATTTCCTCTATGGAACCACTAATGTTGGAACCTTGACACTTCTATTTCCGAATTGGATCTGGATCCAAGTGATTTTTTAATTTTATACTTTGCATAATCCCTAGATACATAGATGTGCCCGAATATCTCAAATAAGTCTAGATAAATCTGAAACGTGATTCTTTTTGCTTCACACTAAAATATTTTCTCCCTATATTGACCAAATATTTTAGTAATAATCTGCATCCAACCTAATTTCGTATGCCCCATTTCCCAAATTACCATAGATTCTTTGAATTCTCTTCTTTTTACCAAACATGTCTTCACTTCAAAACCATTTTTATCCTCAATCCTTGGGAGTTTTACCAAATTTCATATACCATTGGAAAGGTCTCTAAGAGATTTATCCAACCAAGCACTTTGGTTTTTCTCTTGAGAAAATTACCTATATAAATCATTCCTTTAAAAATATGATATTAAATTATACATCCAACCGTTAATAAACACAAGACCTCATCAGTTATAACTTCAAAAAAGTCCCCCTAAACTTGTATTCACTTTGACATGAATTACTATCAAATTCCAACTTTCTCAATACCCTCCTTGGGCTTGACATAAATGAAAACACTTGCCTCAACAATATCCCCCTTTGGCATTGATGGAAACACCACCAAAAATTATTGAGTCATTGATGACAATACTATTTTCCAACACTCTTTCAATACCTTTGTACCAATAAAAACTTGTATCAATATACAAATGGAATCCCAATGTATTCAATATCTAATATAATATATTTCCAATGTGTTCAGATACTAATTTTTTCTCATTCTTCCCATTTTACATCATTTTAAAAGGTCCTAGATACTCTATCTCTAATATATTCTCCTTGAGAGAATATAATAGGTTGTTGATGGTACTTCCTTTGCCTAAAAACAACCGTCATCTTCAATATTTAATCACTTCTACACTATTTTTGTATGCTCATGCTCCCCAGTGGATGATCACTCTCCATTTTCCACTTCATATTTTTACCAATAACCATATTGCATCTTTTAAAAGTTATTTCAATGTTTTCTAATTCTCCTTTTGGTGCTTCACTAGTGCGTGAATTTTGGGGCCAATGACTGATTAATATTTTCCCTTGATCATCTTCCTCTTAAAATGGTTTCTCAATGTACATGAGGCTACTACTACTAAAATAAGTAATATCACTCGAAAACAAACAAGAAACATGCAAAGTAATATATTTTCTCCCCCTAAACACTTTACTTTAGTAAGACATACATCTACCAAGAATTGGAGCTCTTTCCTCTCCTATTGATCTTGTTGCTCCCCAGAGCTTATGAATTATTTTTCTCTTTGAACTCCTATAATACAAATTAATTTAACATTACTTGATATCTACATTCTTCTCTTCTACTTGAGAGATATTTTTGTAAACCTATCTTTACTTTTGGGCCTTTTTGACACAATAACATTGTTTTGTTGTAGCTCATCTTCAATGATTATTATCTTATTCATGTCACTTGAGATGCTTCTTTGTACTCCCCCTGAGAGTATGTTGGATTCATTATCTCTCTCTTTTGTAGTGAAAATTAAAAAAAAATGTCTTCTTAATATAACTTAAGGTGTTATTTCTTGCTTGTCCTAAGCTGAGAGAAAGAACAATCTCATGATGAAACCTTTTGATTTACCTTTATTTAGTACATATGCATTTCCTGAGGTCCTTATTGTTGTGGCTATTATTTTGCTAGTTTCTTCCTTATATTCCACTATGCTCATTCATAAAGGAAGACTATAGTGCTATTATATAAAAAATAAATGAACTCATATCATCAAAATAGATGGGCTCAAATTTACATTAACATTCAGATGCACCACTCTGTATATTCCTTCTTTCTTCTCACAGCTATCATCTTTCAGCGGCTTCACATTAAGCCTTACTCTTCTTTTCAATGAAGAGAAACTAAGGATATATGCCCCTTGAGTATATTTTCCTCCTCTTTATTCCATACCTTGGTATGTTGAATCTTGATAAGGGATTCTTCTTCTAATTTCTTGTTCAACCTACTCTAAGAAATTTATTTATTTTGTTTGGATTGTCTTAAGGAATAAAAAAACTGACTCCTACAATATTTTTCCATGTGTCCAATATTATTACATGTGGAACATATTATTTTACCAAGGAAGGGTTCAAAATAATCTTGTCTTCTAGTATTATTGTTTATACATGATTTCTACTGTATATGCATTTCATTCCCATTCCTTGCATATGATCTAAAATATATTTCCTTATGGAAAAATATATTACATGAAAAACAATAACCATGAAAGAAACTTGGATACCTAGGAGCAGATGGTCTATTTGAAGGAATTTTCTTTCCTTGTCTACTTGTTTGATCGATCTTTCTCTTCTTCTAGTTTTTATTCTTGTGATATCTAATATTTGTTCTTATAAAATTAGATGTAATGTGTCCATAATTATTGTAGTAGTAGCACTCAAAATAATCCATTAAGGGAGAAAAATAATAGTTTTTTCTCACATTTCTCCTTTAAGAACTTGTATATTTGTATACATATCGCTGGGAGAAAATGAGAAAGAAACTCTTCTTGTTTCATTTTTGGATACTGGTTTTGCTTCTTTCTTGCTCCATTGCTAATCATATTACTTCCTTTCTATATATTATCACTACTATTTTATTTGGAAGGCTTTATAAATGCTTCCTTATTTCCCTTTACTTTACCTAAACATGCCTTTCAGTTGGATTCTCCATTATTTGTTTCATCAAATCCAAGACCTGAATTATTGGAGGGAGAGATTTGACTACCGAGGATAATATACAAGGTCTTAGTACTATTCTAAATTTTAAGCTAACTGCTATTATTTTCTAGATCACTTCTTAAAGAAATAACCTCATATTTTAATCTCTCACAATGAAATTCTTTTTATTTTAGTTGGTTGCCCATTATTTTTTTAACTCTTCTTGCTTCTTCTAATTGAGTTTTCAACCTAATAGTTTCTTCTTTAATCTCAGAATATTTGTATTCAAATATCTTGAGTAGTTTCTTCTGGTATCTCTTTTTATTTATAAGCCTTTTAATTTATTTCAAAGCCTTATAAAAATTATCTTCAATATCTACTATTCTATCAATGAGGCTTATAAAAATTATCTTCAATATCTACTGTTCTATCAATGAGAAAACACTTTTGATCTATATTTCCTTCTTCTCTACCATCATCTTCATGATCAATAACTTGAATAATCATAAATAAGTGATTGTATTCATGATTTTATTTAATATTTTATAATGGATAGCTAAAATATACATAATATACATCACAGTCATCTTGTCAGATATGCAACTTACCTTTTAGACTACATTTCATGTTTTCTAGGTCTTCTGCATCTTCATTTTCATTCTTTGAAAATTATTTTTCCTTTTGATGATCAACGAATTGTAGATTAGGGGGATTTTTGGTGTTGGGGATGGTTTGACTTGGGTTAGCATGTAAAGGTTGGCCAAAAAACCCCCATTAGACTCCGACCCTTTTGGCATACCTGTAGAATAGATGAAGTCTCACCCAAATCATCTATGGGGACTACAAGAACCTACATTTTGCAATATTGAGGAGAACTAGAATCAACATGCAAACTATCATATTCAAATTTATATAATGCTCATATCATAATCATATGCTAGATCCAATCACAAACACTCAAAGCATCCATAAAATATATCAAAAAATTAACAAATTTGAAAGGGGTGCTTCATTTTCATACATGGTGCGACAACGAAAATTAAAATATTTGGCACACTGTAAAATACTCAAAATTTTACTACAATACACTAATTGTAAACATAACCAAATGCATTATGAAACCAACACATAAAAAACCTGAATTGGGACAAACAAGACATCAACCATCTTATATTAATATTCAAAAGGTGCTAAGAGTAATATTACAACCTTACACATTTAAATAAATTTAGCACACCAGCCTAATCAAACAACATTACAGCGTTACAATAATAAAAAAACTAACTAGCTAACGAATGAACCAAATAACCAACCCAAAACCTCTTGACTATTAGAAATTATGTTTTAATTTTTGGAAAAGGTGATTAGGATGAAGGCAACAACAGAGAAGAATGCAAGAAGAATGAAGAACAACTCAAAGAATTGTTAAGGAAAAATTGGCGATGATGAAAATACTTTGAAGCCATTTCTAGCTCATAAAATCTCTTCAAAAATAGTTGGGACCTACGCATATGGATAGAGATATAAAATAAATTTCTAGTGGTATATGGAAGTTTAAAAATGGCCTCTTGGATAGATCTAGTCAACGTTATGGACCCCAAAGTCAAATATAGCAGAACCTAAAGTTGGTGAAGAACCTTTGATATGTTTAGCACATTTCCAAACATGGTGGAGTTTTAGAAAAGTGGCTATGTCTGACAAGGTGACGTTGTCAACCAGAATTCCTAGCCCAAAAGAAACAATGATGCACGAAATTTAGAATGGCTCAAGATAATAAGAGCCAAGGAACTAGGCAACATAAGTTAAAAGGGATTTATCTTGGTGGTTTTATTAAAAAATTAATGAAGGAAATTATTTCCAAACCAAGGCTTGGGACCCCTTTTATCTCTCCTCGCCAGAAGATAGATAACGCAAGATGATGGGATCATGGATGCATAGCTGTATGATGACACAAAAATGATGTGAAAATACATAATTAAGGACATGTGGTAGGAATATTTAGTGTTTTTGGGTACCGTAGTGGGCCAAATCAAAGTGACACATGGTACTATTGGAAACCAGGACAATACTGAGAGGGGGGGTGAATTAGTATTGTAGAAATTTTACCAATACAAAATTTTACCTTGTGTGAGAACAATAAGACAATAAATAGCACTTTCAATAATGAATATGATAAAAAAACACTTCAGCATTCAATGAAGCATTTAAGGAACAAATAACTTCAAAAAATGCTTCTAAATTTTATTCATAGGGAAAGTTATGACTTGCAAATACAATGTTTTAGCTACAACTAGTAGGAATTTATAACTTCCTAATTTATCAGCTACAACTAAATGGATCTACAAACCCAACTATTCTCCAACAGCCACTAGAAGGAGCACCAACCCCTAATCAGCAAGATACAACTTGCTTTTGACACTCATTGTTCCATCTTTCATCCATTTTCATGCTAGGATTAGTGAATTCCTTATCTTCTTTAAAAAACACTTAAATATCTATCACCACTTTCGAAAAAACACCTAAAACAATCTATGATTACTATGAACACAATACCAACACCTTGTTGCACCAGAAGGTTGGTATCAAATATTATGTATCGATTCTTCTTGTTAGGATTTCTTTTATAGTTTGTCTTTTGCTAATTTTGGCTTCTTGAATTTTTGTGTGCATCAATATTTTTTTCCTTTTTCCTATTCATTTTTTACCTCTTCACTTGTTCACCGAGTTATTAAACCTTAACCAACCTTTTCTTCCAATTGAACTGAGTTTATTTGTATTTTTTAGCTAGTCTGGAATTTTATAGATTTTAGTAGTGCTTATTCTATTTTTTGTTGCAGTTAAGTTTGGATTTATTGCCAAATTGTCAATTCTACTGGATTTGGACTCAAGCCCCTTTTGCTCGCTCCTTTTCTTGCTTCTTCTCCATAATACCAGGTCTTCACGACCATTGACTTAGGACCTGGGTGCTAAGCCACTTCAAGTCATATCAGGAGGCTATTTCCTTTGTTAATGGCTCTGTGTCGTTGGTCATGCTTCTACGCGAAGCAACCACCCATAAGCTCAAAGGTCGGAGCTCTCAAGCTCCCATATTTTTTATTAATTTCAATTATAAAAAAATTATGGGATTATAAGATCCAGGGATGGCCACACATTCTTTTTTCATGCCCTTGGTCATGTTTCTACACGAAATAATCCAAAGGAGCCAGTAATTAGCCACTCTGGGAGCCTTCGCGACTCTTTATATCTATGTTCCCTTAATTTATTCCTATGGTCATAGGGCCATTTTGCGGGTGCTTAGTCTGTAGCTACCTTCCTCTCGACAAATTCACTTATGGGCACGACAATAACCCGTCAGGGTCATGCCACCGGGTTGATGTGTCCCATGGGGACGACCCGATGGTGCTTTGATTGTCTTCTAACTATTTTGATGTCTATCCACTGTGTCCCAACACCTATTTCCCAATTCATTCCGTCGTGCTCTATTGAAAAAATTTCAGGCTTTTTCATGCAGAATGAGTTGTATCGTGGGGTACTCCCACTGCAGCAAGAGTCAATGTAAAAAATCTCCAGGCTGAGTCATCTACCGCATCATCTCGACACCTCTAGCCCAATGCATCCCTTCTACACTTTGTTAACAACCCTTTGGGATCCATATAGTGGGATGACATCGTGTTTATGTCACCAATTCTACATACCAACATGTTATTAGTGACACGTGTCACCCAGAAAAGTGCCACGTTGGTGCCCAAAAACATTGAATCCACCTGCTACATGTCCATGATACATCATCCTCTGACATCATCCAATCTAATCACGTGTTGCCACTTGTCCTCTTGGAGAAGAGAAAAACTTTCCTCCACACCTTTTTTTTCCTACCATTTTCTTTGTCATTTCATTTTTTGACTTACCGACCATTTTATTTATTTATTTTTCATCAGATCAATGCTCCTCTGCTCTACATTCTCTTTTATCCTGCCAGAATAAATCTCTAGGCTCACCCTAAATGGGTTGAGCTAGTGGAGTGGGCCTCCTCCTTCTCCTTTTACATTGTTCCACTGCCTTAGTTGTTGTGTCTCAACAATTACCTTCTTGCGCTTTGTTGTGTGCTTCTCCAAACAAACCTCTGACAATTCCTTTCTGGGGTATCATTTTCGGGTGGGCTCCACTTGATCAATGCATTTCGACGCTTAATTTTGTGCACCATATAAAATCTTCCAAGGTACACCCACTTGGCTACTCCTACCATACTAGGATGTAATGTGGGATCCTCCACTGCCCACTCGTCATTGGACAATGCTTAGCTTTCGTGTCCCTATGACTTCTACCCAGTTGCTTAGACTTGGGCTCCAAAATAATTCTGTTGGGGTGTATCCTCCAGGGTAAGCCCGCCAGGTGGGCTCCTCTTATTGTCCAACCCACTGCCGCCATGTCTGCTTGGAGCTCTCGCTTAGAGGCTTCACTTGTCTTGCCGTTGATTTTGATGTTTAAGCCAACTTTGGCTATGCTCAAAAGTCTCCAACTACTTTTAACTCTGCTATGAAGGCCTTGGCATCACCAAAATTTGACTGTATTTATCATTCGATTCAAGAGTCCTTTTGAAGACTTCCATATATCATTTTAAATCTCTTTCAAATATTTGTATATCTAGGTGCCTTACACCCTCTTTGAAATGATATAGTGCTACAAAATAGCTCCAAAGCCAAATCATTGTTTTTTATATTTTTTCCTTCTTGTGTGATTGTAACCTACTTATTTAAGTTATTTATTTGACACTTGTGTTAGTTGCTGCCACCTATTGTTGCTTTGTGACATCCATGACAACATATTTCCAACATTATCTCCATTTGGAATTGATGGAAACACCAAAATCAAACAAAATACCTTTTTCTCTTCTAGGAACACCCTTATCCAAACATGAGTGTTTCACCCCCTGAGATAAAATTTTGTTGCTGTGCTTGATAGGTTTCTCCCACTTTAGATTTATCCTTCCCTAGATCTTCCCCTCAGTTTCAATTTTGTTTGATTCCACTAGATCTCTCCCCCTTTGACATCAATGGAAAATACACCTACATGTTCCACCTATCACCATGCTTCTCTAGTCATGTTGATCTTTGTGGACCTAGTAGCTTCACCAATTTATGTTGAAAAATATGCCATCTTTCTGACTTCTTGTTGGAGGAAGAGCTAGTGAAGGGAGGAAAAAGGAATGACTCCCAATCTTCATGTTAAGTACTCGAATTGTTCTCTAGGGAGTGGCTTTGTAAAGATACTAGAAACTTGTCCTTTTGTGGTAACATACTCAAGTTTCAAAATTTGAGTTGCAATATGCTCCCTCAAAAAATAATACTTGATGGGGATATTCTTGGTATTAGAGTGAAAGGCTGAATTATTTAACATGCTAATTGCACTTGTGTTGTCAAAAATTATGTATATCAAATGATCATAAGACACTTGTACATATTTCAAAGTTTGTTTCATCCACAGAAGTTGAGTACAATAGGATGTTGCTGCAATATATTCCACTTCAGATATAGATAAGGAAATTGATCCTTGCTTCTTACTCAACCATGATACTAGACAAACTCCAAGAAATAACGCACCACCACTTGTGTTTTTTTATCATCCAAACCACCTTCCCAATCTGAATTAGTATAAACAATAAATTAGTTTTTTTTACCTATAGGGTACAACAGTCCATAGCCCATTGTTGCTCTGAGATATCTGAGAATTCTTTTGGCTGCTAATAGATGGCTCTATCTAAGAGTTTCTTGAAATATTCCAACTATTGCAACAACTTGCATGATGTCAGGCCTTAAAGCTATGAAATATAAAAGGCTATAAATTATGGATCTATATAAGGTTTGGTACACTGCTAGTGTCTCATCCATATTTTTGAGCTTGCAACCTATCACCATTGGAGTGCTCACCAATGAGCATTCTTCCATGCAAATTTTATTTAGCACTTCCTTGAGATACTTGCCTTCAGAAATAAAAATGCCTTTAGGGGTATATTCTATATGAAATCCAAGGTAATATGATAGCTCTCCAAGCATGGACATCTTGAATTCGACCTTCATATCTACTACAAATTCATTGGTTAGAAAATTTGAATCACTAGCAAAAATGATATCATCAACATATACAACTACCACGATGAGTTTATTGTCCTTTGTTTTGACATAGATATTGTTGTCCACTGCTCCTTTTTTAAATCCAAAATTGAGAAGGTAGTTGTATTTCCTTGAATACCAAGCCCTAGTGGCTTTCTTTATGCCACAATACCTTCTTAAGCTTGCAAACATATTATGGTTTCTATGTCAACTGAAAAACCTTCTAGCTTCTCTATATAAAATCCTTCTTGTAGATCTCCATTGAGAAAAGCAAATTTCACATCCATTTGGTAAATTTTGAATTCTTTAAAACAAGAAAATGGAAAAAGCATTTTGATTGCTTCTAATCCAACATAAGGAGAAAAAGTTTCATCATATTCTAATCCCTCTATTTGAGCATATCCTTTGCACACCAACTGAGCTTTGTTTCTTACCACTTCTCCATGATCATTCAATTTATTTCTTAATAGCCACTTTGTGCCAATGACATTCTCATTGTTAGGTCTTCGAACAAGCTCCCAGGTCTTATTTTTCTCTATTTGGTCCAATCCTTAATTCATTTCCATCAACCAATGTTGATATTGGTTGAATTGAGCAACACATTTTTGTTCCTCCATGGGCAACAATGCAACATGTGCCTACGTAGGGGCCTTTAGCAACTTCCTTCTTGTCTGCACTCCTCAATTTAATTCACCAACTATTTTTTTAGCTGGGTGATATTTTTGTGCATACCTTGGGGGATATCTAGCTTGAGGACTAGAGGGTCCTTCCTCCCTTTCTTTTATAGCCACGTCATAATTTTCATCATTAACGATTATTGATTCAATAGCACTGGATCTTGTTGATTGCTTTTATTATTGAAAAAAATGCTCATACATGTTTACATCTATCCAATTGATGATACTTTTGGTTACTTTGTTGTAGCACCTGTAGCCTTTGTTATTATGTGAATAACCTAGAAAAATTCCTTCATCTACTAGGGCATCAAATTTTCCAAGGTTTTCATCATTTTTCTTAATGTAACATCTACTGCCAAAACTTATGAAGCGTTTAACTATTGTAGGCCTAACAACCCACAAATCATACATATTTTTTTCACTTTTGGGTTGAAAATGAGATTTTTTTATTAGCATATTCCCAAAACCTATGCTGAACAATCCTCTCGGTCATCATTCCTCTGGCTAACTATTGCACTGACTTGTTTTCTATCTCTGCAACACCATTTTTCTAGGGAGTCTCTGCTATGGTAAACAATGTCATTTTCCTTATAGAATTCATTAAATTCCTTTGAAATGAACTCACCTCCATTATCTAACCTGATTCTTTTGATTTTTCAATTGGTTTCATTGTGATCCATAGTTTTTATTTCTTTAAACTTCTCAAAAGCCTCAATTTTTTGTTTGAGAAAGGAAACCCACATTATCCTACTGAAATCATCAATTATTAGCATAAAATATAGCTTACCCATGGTTTAATGCATTTTGGATGGTCCACACAAATCCATGTGCACCAATTTCAATGGCTTTGTTGATGAGTTATCTTTTTCCTTGAAAGGAACTCAAGCTTTATTTCCCAATTGGCAGGATTTGCAAATAATGTTCTTTGGATTTGAAAGCCTAGGAAAATCCTTAGCAACATTTTTCTTTCTTATCTTGACAATCTAGTCAAAGTTCATATGTCCAAGCCTTTTATGCCATAACCAACTCTCATAAATCTTGATCAAACAACACTTTTTTGTCTTATTATTCATCGCATAGACATTTTTTTTCTGTTCTTATAGCGTCAACAACTATTTCACCTTTTTTTGTGGAATTTATTTGAAAATTTTTAGCTTTGAAATCCACATCATAACCTTGATCACACATCTGGGACACACTCAAAATATTATGTTTTAGCCCATCAACATAAAAAATGTTCTTAGCTTTACCTTTTCCATTTTGAGAGATTGACCACTCCTTTTGCAGTTTTTTTCCTGGAGTGTTTTTACCAAAGGTCACATTACCTTTGTCAACATGCTTCCAAGTGATAAAATTGCTTCTATCTCCTGTCATGTGCCTAGAATAACCACTTCCCACATAAAAATGGCTCCCACCATTGTGAGCATACAAGGAAATGTCACATTTATCTTATTTCTCTTTCCCTTTTCCGAATTTGGGCTTTTGTTAAATTTTCTCAAAAACTGGCTTTGGCTTCTTTTCTTTAAGCTTGTAATTAACTGCTATATGCCCAAAAAAATTTCATTTAAAAAATTTCACCTGATAATTGAAGGGAGGAAAGGAACTATTATACCTGGGTCTACTTCTTCTTTGTTGAATTCTTCTCTTGGATTTCAGTTGTCTGTAAGAGAGATTAACCTTGTAGTTTTTTTATTTGTGGCCATAATTGGTGCATGTGAAACAATACCCTGGGAATATATCATTGTACTTGGATGGTTTCATTCTACACTAAGCATTATTTTGGGAAATTTGATTTGCATCAATATTGTACTCGCTTTGCTACTTTTGATTTCTCTTTTGTTGAGTAAGTGTATCTTAATCTTGTGTTTTCCTTTCTTTTTTCGGAACAAAGGTAATTTTATTTTTACCCTTTAATTAAAATATTGCACTAGATTAATCATCAAAACCAAGAACAACTCAGTCTTTGGATATGTGTTGAGCCTCTAGAATTTCATATGAATTTTCTTTCCCTTTGTTGAATTTCTGATTGAAGTTTAGTTGTGTTTTAGCTTATTCAAGATCCTTCTTCAACAACACAATTTTTCCTTCCATATTCTCACATATTTGAGCCTTTTCATTCAAATTTTGTTTCAAGGAATATTTTATTTTCTTACCTTCTTCTAAATGCAGAAGTAATGGCTCTACTTCCTCAACCTTTTATTTTATCAAGAATTCTTTCTAGGTTTTATTTTTGTTTCTTAGCCTCTCTATTTCTTCAAGAGCACATACCAAATCTCCCTCAAGGTCGAATTCTCCCTCTTAATTATTGGAGTTGATGTCCTCAACTTGCAAATTTTAAATGACCATCAACATGAATTCCTTAGGGCTCTCATTAAATCTATCCTCATTTGAGAATTAGTTGGGCTTACTTTTAGAGGAGATCTCATATTGGGTAGAGAAACCTCTCTTATTGGACTTCTAGTCTGTCCTTTTGAACCTTCTTAATTCTTTTTTAGGATCATAGTCCTTTTTATTCTTTTCATGACACTTTGATGCATAATGACCAACTTAGACACAGTTAAAAAATTTAAAGGGAAGCTTACCTTTATACTTGCCTTATCCTCGCTTGATATTCCTCACAAAGTTGGATTCTTCTTCATCTGATTCACATAATAAGTCATTATTATCATCCTTTCTCTTCTTCACTAATTTGAAGGGTGATTCTTTAGCTGCAGACTTTCCATTAGAACTCCTCATCTCATCTCATAGGAAGAGAGTATTGCAAGGAGTTGATCTAGAGTGAGAGTGCTCATATTTTCCATTTCTTCAATAATTGACACCTTGGGATTAAACCTCTAAGGAAGAGATCTCAAAAATTTTTGAACTACCACATCTTCATCTAGCTTCTCGTTAATCCCTCTTATGGTTTTCAAAACTTCATAAAATATTTGAAAATACTTTGCAATATATCCATCATCATGCATGCTCAATGATTCAAATTAGATCCTAAAACCTTGGAGTTTAGATTTTTTTACCTTGTTGTATCCTTCATAAAGAATGCTCATCTTGTCCTAGACTTCTTTAGAAGATTTCCAATGCATCACCTTGAAAAGTTCTTATTCAGGTAGGCAAGCAAGCAGGGAATGAATCACTTTAGCATTGCATGTGAACTCCAACTTCTGATCTTTGGTAACCAATACTGGAGATCTTCGATATTCTTCTTCCATAACATCCCATACAGCATCTGAAAGTGATGTAATGTATACCTTCATCCTCACCTTCCAAAACACATATTTTGTTCCAATGAATATAGGTGCCTTATTTATAAAACCTCCTTCTTTGTTTTCCACGGTCCTTGATGTTTCTTCAAGCTGTTAGATTGATTATAAGTAACCTTTCTATAATACCAATTTTTGGAAACTAGGACAATAATCTAAGGGGGGGTGAATCAATATTGTAGAAATTTTACCAATTCAAAATTTCATTTTTACTTTGTGTGAGAAAAATAAGATAGTAGAGAGCAGTTTCAACAATAAATATGATAAAAAACTACTTCAAAAATCAATGGAACATTCAAGGAACAAATAACTTCAGAAACAACTTCTCCATTTTATTCATAGGGCAAGATACAACTTGCAAATACAATGTTTTGGCTACAACCAATAGGAATATACAACTCAATAATTTATTAGATGCAACTCAATGGATCTACAACCCCAACTATTCTCCAACACCCATTGAAATAAGCACCAGCCCCTAATAAAAAAGCTACAACTCGCTTTTCACACTCATTGTTCCATATTTCATCCATTTTTACACTAGGATCAATGCCTGCCTTCTCTGCTTTAAAAAACACTTAAAATATTTTTCACCACTTCTGAAAAAACACCTACAAAAATATGAGATTACTGTGAAAATCATACCAACACCTCGTTGCACCAAAAGATCAGTCTCAAAAATTGTGTATCGATTCTACTTGTTAGGCCTAGTTTTATAGTTTGTATTTTGCTAATTTTGAATTCCTGAATTTATGCATGCATAAATATTTTTTGCCTTTGTCCTCTGCACCTGTTCACCGAGTTCTGAAACCTTAACCAACCTTTTCTGGTAGTTGAACTAAGTTTATTTTTAGTTTTTAGCTAGTATGAAATTTTACAGTTTTTAGTAGAGCTTATTCTATTTTTAGCTACAAATAAGTTTCGATTTACTACCAAACTATCAGCTACGCCAAATTTGGACTTAAGCCCCTTTCACTAGATCATTTTCCTACTTCTTCACCATAAGACCAGGTCTTTGTGACCACCATCTTAGGCCCTGGGTGCTAATCCCTTTCAAGTCCTGTCAGAAGCCTATTTCATTTGTTAATGGATCCACTCTATTGGTCATGATTCTATGTAAAACGACCACCCATTAGCCCAAAGGTCAGAGCTCACAAGCTCTTAGATTTTTTATTAATTGAAATTATAAAAAAATTATGGGATTGCAAGATCCATGGATGGCCCCACATTATTTTTTCGTACCCTTGGTCATGTTTCTGTTATCACTCAGATTTTCCTTGAAGTTGTTAGAAGAGGAAAGGGGTCCGAGGTAACCACAAACCAACCTTTAGATACAGAATCTAGCTAATCTGTATCCAGAGAGGGCTCTCTCTTTATGATTTAGCTTTGTTCTTAGAAAATATTAGGCTAGTTATAAGTCCAAGAGTTTTGTTTGAATTTAAATGGTGGAATCCGCCAACTAAGGGCACGATTGACTATTTCAGGCCATTGGGCTATGGAGTCGAAAGGATGGCTTTACTGGATTAAGTTTTTACACCAAAGATGGCTTTGCAGGGCAAGATAACCAAACAAAGAACAATTTTAGATATTAAAGTGAATGGAATGGATTTTGAAGGGATGAAAGGCAATTAAGAATATTTCAACATGTTCAAAGAAAGAAAGTGAATGATTACAAATAAATAGCAGTTAAGAATTCTTTACTATAGTAATCAAAATGTTTAAACCAGCGAAACAAGAGCAATTAAGAATTCATTGTTTATAACCAGTTTAGAAGAAAACATTTAGAATAATCACAATTGAAATCAGAGTACACTTAAGAAATTTCTGATTTATTCTTTTTTGTCAATTATTCAGAAATGGAACACAGTGATATTATAAACAGATATAAAACTTAAAACATAGGATAGAAATGACTTATTGAACTGTAGTCTGACACATGAATCCTGCAAAAAGTCTTGAGCTTCAATTCATCATCCAACAAGCCATAAAGAAATTTCTCCAAAGCACTTTATTCCAAAAAATCAATGTTACAGCAAAGTAGAAGAATCCACCCAAAATACTTCCAAGAGTGAAGTATTTATACAAATTCTAAACTAAAATATCTTGAAAAAATATCAAGATTAGTTCACAAATCTCTCCAACTATTTTACATAAATAGAACTTAAGTAAAGGACACTCAAAATAATGCATCTATTTGGCACTATTTTTGATGGATAGATGATGAAAAAGAGGATAATTCGAATTTGATCCAACTCTTAGTTGATGATGAGGCATCCAAGTGACTAACTGCTTCCTTTCTTTGTGCAATTCTGCTCCAACAATTCTGCAAATTTGGGGTCCAATGAGACCTTTGTATTTCTCAATCCGTAATAGATATGTAAAAATTTAAAGAGGTTATTGTAGATTAATATGTTGGTGAGATAAACCTCTTTCCATTTCCAGAAATTCCTCTTCAGATATGCACAAAAGGCTCTGCAAAAATATGTGTAAAACAGAGTTTTACAGAGTCTGAAAAATAGCCTGTAAAGATGTGCATGTATCTCTCATTCTGAAATCACTATGCAAAACGTGAGATAGGTTTTTGTAGATATGTCTCTTAGGAACAAAAAACTCCTTCATTTTTGTATGATTTATTTTTTTATTTACCACAATATTCTCTGCAAAATGATGACTTAACTGGTATTTTCTGCAAAAAGTGCTTTCCATCATTGTTTAATATTTCCAAAAACATAATAGCCGTTAGAAAAGTGAGAGAGGTTTTTGTAGATGGTCCTCTTAAGAACATAAATCTCCTTTAGTTTTGAAAAATTCATCTTGGATTGACCACAATAGTTTCTGCAAAACAATGACTAAAACATTAAATTTCTGCAAAAATGTTCCTTCTTGTTGTGTTTTTCATCTTTTCACTTTTTTGTTCTTTTCACTGTTTTACTTTCACTTTAGATAAAATTCAATGTTGGTGAAAGTATTTTCATCTCTTTTTACCATTTTACTGCCTCTGTAATTACTTTTACTGTTTTACCTTTGACTGCTCTATAACTTCATTTTAACTTTCACTCTGACTTTTACCTGATACAATTTAACCATTGATACTCTTTAACTGTTCTTTACTGTGTCCTTTTACCTTCAATGTGTAGTTTAGGTTTTTACTGTCTGTTTCAACAGTAAATTGTTTAATATCCTATTTCCTTTGCTTGTCTTTCAACTGTATGTTTTATCTTCCATCTCTGTATTAATAGATTTGATAACACTCTTAGAGTAAAAAAGTCTTATGACTAGTATTAAGACTGTTTATCCAAGGATGTGGTCTTTTGATCACCTGTAAAACAAAAAAAATTGTTAAGAAAGCATTGGTTTGCAGGGGAGGTCAAAAAGGTTTCATTTGATTTTGAGAGGTCTGTGGAGTGAATATAGAATGATTTTTGGGAGGTAAACCATGCTCGAATTGGTTAACAGAGGCTTCAGGTAGCACAACTAGGTTACAAAGGGTTTTACTGCATGGGAGTCTGGTCATTCACTGTGCATGATATAATAAAAAAAACTCAATTTATTTTCGTTTTATTTACAAACTTAAAGGGTGGCCGATTTTAATTAATGACGTCAGCATGTACGACAGATGAGTCACGGGGGGGAAGGTGGTAAGCGGTTTCTATCGCACCGCTTGTGAGGGAAGGTGGTTTTAGGCGGAAGGGCAGCAATGCAATAAAACGACTGACACGTAGCACGAAACTGTTTGAAAACCGTTTGGCCATTGCGCATTATCTTTCATACGCGGATGGCCAGCGAAATGGATGAGGGCCATAGATCTTTGACGGGGCGATCGGACGGTCGACGGGACAGGGAGATGGCGGAGTTTTAATGACGTAGGCCCAATGTAATTATTCGTTAAATAAACTCATCGGGCAGGATCTGATTGGCGAGTTGAATTCATTAATTAATCATGAGGATTAATTAATCTCTTTTGTATGGTCGGAGATGAAAAATGTGCGGGGATGGATTATTTTCAAAGTTTGGTTTTAATTAAACTTTGGGTTTATTTTTTGTTTTAAACATATATACATATGTTTAAACGTTTTTCATATATTTTATTATATGATAATTAAATCAATGTGATTTTCTTACCATAGGGGGTGGGAATAGAATTAATGTTATATTTAAGCCAAAAGGAGGTATATTGTGGGTTTTTTATTTGAATAAATAGGAGTTAAATACTTTTGGCTAAAAAGTCATAATATAAGGGTTTTGGGGATATTACTATGAAAGGATTTATATATAATAGGAAAAAGTGATTTTCATAGGGAGTTAATATACAAATTAGAGTTAATATGACAAAGGGACAATGTAAACTCAAAATATTTAAATATAACCAAGAAAGTGAAGATTCAAAAGTAAATGGCATTATTATACTTTCATCACTTAGACTTAGAATAAAAGTGATTTTGAGGGCTTTTCATGAAATATTGAAGGATTTTCGTAAGTAAAATGGGATTTTACTTAGGAAAAGATTTTTGAAAGATGAATGAATGTGATAATGGATGATTTCAAGTACTTAGGTCTTTTCAATTATTGGGCCGAGGGTCCGGTCCCTCCAAAAGTCAAGGAAATGCCTTGAGCCCCTTTAATCTTCAAATACCTAGTGCTTAGGGAAATTAGTAAAATCTTTTGGGAAAATGAGAGGGGAAATTAATGATTTTGACCTTGCTTTGCTTTGAAATTCTGCCAATGTAGTGTTTTTCCTTTGCACTTGTGATGAAAGTAAATTCTTAACACATTTTAACACCATCATTCATCACATGAAAATTTGCAACATCATCTACCTACCCTATCTACTTTACTCTACCATTTTTTCTCCTTTATTAGGGTGCACTTAGACTGGCAAACCCTTATCACACTTTTCTTTTTCTTTTACATGGCAAGCCTACCTAAGTCTACACTTATTACATCCAAGGGCTCAGATTAAACTGTTGGGCTCCTTTTATTAACTCTACCTACCTACTTATCTGCCAAGATTAAACTGTTTGGCCAGATATTTATTCTCTATTCTACAACATGAAATTGAAAAATGAACTAGCCAAGCTTAAACAGTTTGACTATTCATGAATTGTGGCATAAAATACAAGTTGCACACAATTTGTTTATTACATCAGAGCAATAAGCAGTGGCATTTATACTTGCACACTTTCCTTGGCCTTTTCTTGTTTGGGGTTCATTTTCTTTCACTTTGTTGGACATTTTTATTTTTTCACCCTTTGATTTTTCTTTTAGGGTATGCCCTCTTTACAATTTTTAAATTTTTTGATTTTTTGATTTTTTTGAAAATATGGAACACCTTTGCAACAAGAAAAAGGTTTGAACATATTGCATAGTTCATCAAGTCAATCATGAAAAATGACACCTATTGGTATAGGAGTCTAACAGTTTCTACACAAAATAATCCAAAGGACCCGGCGCTTAGCCTCTTCCAGATTATCTACGGTTCTTTATATCTCCTTGCCCTTAATTTTTTCATGTGGTCATAGGGCGATGTGTCGACGCTTAGCCAATAGATCCCTTACTCCTGGTGCTTTCACTTATATGCACCAAAATAAACTATTGGGGTCATGTTGTTGGTTCGATGTGTCCTGTGGGACCACCCATTCATGCTTTTATTGGCTGCCCATTGTGTTTTTGTCTGTCCTCTTTTTCCTGGCCCCTGTTTACCAACGCATTCCTTCATTCTTTGTTAACAAACTTTTAGGCTTTGTCCTACGAGCTAAGTTATACTGCGAGGTCCTCCCACTGCAACAAGAGCCAATAGAAAAACTCTTTGGGCTGATTCAGTCACCGTGTCATCTTGACACCTGTGGCTTGGCACATCCCTTATGTGCCCTATTAACAACCTGACGGGCTCAATCTAATTGGATGAAATCATACTGATGTCACCAATGCTATATGTTGATCTTGATTGGTGACAAGTGTCACCCTAAAAAGGGCCACTTGGGTGACCAAAAGAGTTTAATATACCTACCACATGTCCATGTTGACATCATCCAAGCCAATCACGTGATGCCACATATCCTCTTGAAGGAGAGATAAAAGGTCCTCCATACCTTTTTTTTGCGACCATTTTCTTTGTTATTTCAATTTTTTATTTACTAGCCATTTTATTTGTTTTTCATTTCTTTTTGCTAGGTCAACATTCCTCTACTTTTCCTTCTCTGTTATCCTGCCAGGATAAACCTTCGGGCTCACCCTCCGCAGGTTGAGCTAGTGGAGTGGGCCTCCTCCTCCTCCTTTTACACTGGTTTTTTTCCATAGTTGTCGTGTCCCAACACTTAAATTTGTGTTGTGTGCCCTATAAAATATTCTGGGGTACACTCGCTTGGTTACTCTTGTCGGTCTAGGCTATAATTTGGGATCCTCCACTGCTCCCTCGCCATTAGACAATGCTCATCTATAATGTCCTAGTGACTCCCACCCGGTAACTTATACTTGGGCACCAAAAACGTTCCATTGGGGTAAGACCGCTGGGTGGGCTCCACCTATGGTCCAACCCGTTGCTTCCATGTCTACCTAGATATATCACTTAGAGGCTTCGCCTATATTTCCACTGAGTTTTTTTTTTAAGCCATCTTTGATTGCACACCAAAGGATCCAACTACCTTGAACTTTGTTATGAAGGCCTTTGGGTCACCATACTTTGACTAGATCTACATTTTAATCCTGGAGGTCTTTTCAGGACTTCCATATATCATTGAACATATATTTCATATTTCTAACCATATGGGTGGCTTACACCTACATCTGAGATGATCTAGTTCTCCAAAAGTGGCTCCAAATACACTTCATTAATTTTGATATTTTTCCCTTCTTGTGTTCCTAGAAATTTCTTATTTGAAGTATTTATTTGACACCTGTGCCTCCTGGTACAACTTGTTGACATCAATGAAAAAATATTCAAAAAAGTCACCACTCAGATGGCACCATGTAGCGCTAGTGATGATAGAGTGATGCCATCCAGAAGATACTTCTCCAGAATATTTCATAAGTGTGTGCAGATGATTAAAACCAAGAGTCGGGGAGTTGGGCATTGAAAGTTGAGAACTGGAAGAAACATGAAATGTTCATGGGTGTTTCAGCCAAGAATCTAGGAGTCATGGAGTTGGGATTTGGTGCAGTGGAAAAGGTAAGAAGGACTTGTCAGAAGAGAAAATCCCAGACAAACCAAAATAAATAACCTGGAAGTAAATCCTGATAGGATCTTGAAAGGAAATTTGGGAAGGCCCTACCTTGGAATAAAAATTATAGTGGAAAATGGAAATTAGTTGGGAGGACGAGCTTGGGAGACAGAATTTTTTCTGACAAGTAACATTATTTCTAACAACAGAAGAGTGTGCCATATTACAATGTTTTATTAAGTTCTTCGTATTGTGATCGAGGGCCTCTGGTGGAAGAGTCAACAACTTGAATTTGGTTGTTATTCAAAAAATAAAAAGGAGAGAAAAATATCTAAAAAATAAGAATGACTAATTTTACAACTCTGAAAATGACACGAATAATTTTGGAGCCAAATTTGGACCAAATTCTAAATTTAGTGATTCACCAAATTTTGAAGAACCTCAGCTAATTCATGAAAAATTCTAGAATATAAAAAATAAGTAGTTAAAATAATTTTAACTCAAAGAAACAATAGAGAAGCTTTTGAAGACTTGGAGAGTATATTCAGAAGACTCAAATAAATAGCACAAAGGAAAAAATAAAGAGATCCATGAAAAATTCCAAGTTCAAGAGAGCTAGAGTTTCAATTCCAAAATATATGTCCAAATTTCTCTATAAGAAAAGTGGAATTTGTAATGGAAAGTGTGAAGGTGTGTGTGAGAGAGAGGAAAAAAAGTGTGAAATTTTGGATGATGGTTAATTATTCAAATTACTAAATATGTTTTTAATGGTGGTTTTGGTGAGTGTTTGACAGACAATTTGAATATGAAAATTGTACGAAAGATGAATCATTGAGGTCATGCATGTTGTAGCTTGCAAGTACATGGTTGTAGCTCCTCTCATTAGTTTTTGGTAAATATTTATGGGTTAAATCTCCTATCAGTAGTAGATCATAAAGCTAGGGGTTGTATCTCCTTTCATTTGTAACTAATAAATGAGGGAATTGTTTCTTCCTACTGGTTGTAGCTAGAGTACTTTGTGACAAAAATTTGTAGCTTGACTTATGAAGAAATTGAAAGAAGTATTTGAAGAACTTGTATGTTCTCATTGTGATACATATGTTATGTTGGGTCGAGGGGTCTTGACCCAGTTTTAGTGGTTAAGGTTTTCCAAAAAACCCCTATACTACTGGCCCTTTCAGCAGTGCCCTACTTGCGTAGGCCAAAGTCTCACCTGAAGCAGTATGGGAGAGTGCTGGAACCAGGTTTCCGCACCCTGAGAGAGAGTAGGTAAGTCAAGTAGATCTGCGTTTGCATCCTATTGATTTCACACCAAACAGATCTATTCGCAGGGTTGTTAATAGTATAATCACAATATACAGATCTAATATCATGCACAAAGCTAGTTAATAACTCTGCATCCACGTGCATATCAGCAGTAATCAACACATATCAGTATAATGCATCATAAACATAGTATAGTTATACCATAACATAGACAGATTCACAGCATAAACAGATAACCAACAGCATTCATAACAAATCCAATAGTTCGCATCAACATAAATACCTTAGATCAGATAGCAGAGAAGTACTTCAACCATATCCACATATATTAGTGTCCAAAACTTAATACAATCCAACATAGCCTACGCACATAGCCAGTAGGGTCTGCACATAGCAGGACTGAGGATCTTCACGCACATAGCCATCAGGAGTACTTACCCTAACGACTAACAATAGATCTAACAATTTGCACTTAGCATCTGACTTAATTATTTTTCTACCTTAAGACTAAAAAACGGCTCATCTATTTATATCGGCTTAGCCTACGCTTCCAATGGTCTGAAAACCATGGTTTGCGGACTCTTGGTCTACCCTTGACCCATTATATTACATTTGGGGCTTTGACGCACCCAAACATTCCTGCGCTAGATAACTAATATAAAAAATATACAAAATTATACAAAATTTGTAGCTTTTAGGGGACCCTGTTCCAATAGTCCCCCAACATAATCTTGTGACTCATCCCGAGTCACTGTGATGGTGGGGTCTCCACCTACGCCTGCAGTAGTTTGATCGCCTCGACTAGTGGGGGTAGCACTCCTTCACTCAGACACCCAAATCTGGTCAGAATATGCTCAAATATGAAGTGCGCAGTGGTATCTGCAGTGAAATCCTTTACTGCGTGTGCTTTGGCCCACCTACTTACATAATCAGTAGCAGTTATAATGTAACGTGCCCCTATCTTCTTTTTGGGTAGGTTTATAGGTCCTACAAAATCAATGGACCACTTGTCAAATGCTTGTAGGGCCATTTGCAGTTGAAGGGGCATTTCATCCCTATGGGACGGCCTTTCGGTTCATTGGCATTTATCACAGGCCTTACAATAGTCGTGAGAGTCACTATGTAGGGTAGACCACCATATTCCAACTCTTAAGATATTTTGCGCCATTACTTTGCTTGCGTAGTGGCCTCCTGCTACCCCATCGTGGGCTTTTGCCAAGATAGCATGTCGTTCATGTTCCAAAACGTACCGTCGCAGCACTTCATCTGTTCCCATATTATATAGATGACCTGCGATGATGGTAAAATATGAAACATGGGTTACCAACTCTTTCTTCTGTTGCATCGAATACTCCGCAGGTGCCCTGCCTATAGTCAGAAACTAAATAATGTCAGCGAAGTGTGATCAACTACCTTAATAGAAAACACTTGCGCATCGGGCAATCCTTCTTCTAGGTTGGTTGGGTCCTCACCAGTCTCAATTCAGGATAAGTGATCCGGCCCAACATTCAACTTCCCTGACTTGACAATGATCTCAAAGTCATATTCCTGGAAAAACAGTAACCATCTGCAGATTCCCCCCCCCCCCCCCCAACACAGGCTTATTCATCAGGTATTTCAAAGCCAAATGATATGTAAACATTTTGAAGTTTCCTCCTAACAGATAGTGCCGATACTTCTGTAATGCATAGACCATTTCCAGGCCCTCCTGTTTTGTGGTAAAGTAGTTGCGATCTGCACTAGAGACTTTCCTACTAGAAAATGCAATAAGATGATAAATGTATCTGTCTTCAGGTTGCATAAGGACCGCTCCTAGGGCGATTCCTGAGGCATCGACGTGAACATGGAACACCTTCCCCCAATCAGGAAAAATGAGGATAGGCGCAGAGACCATATTTTCTTTGAGTAGCTCGAAGCTCTTCTGACACTTGTCATCCCAAAAAAATGAAACATCCTTCTTAAGTAGCTTCTCCATAGGCGTTGTGATCAGTGCATACCCTTGAATTAACTTCCTGTAGTAGCCTGTATTTTCGAGGATCAAACGCAACTGCTTCTTAGTTGTAGGTACTACGAGATTTATAATTACGGCAACTTTTGCGGGGTCAACCATCAACCCTTGTCAGCATAGTATATGTCCAAGAAAAATTCCGAAGGGTACGCAGAAGATACACTTCTTGATATTAAGGGAAATATGGTGCTTCCTACATGCATCCAACATCATGCGCAGGTTTGAAATGTGCTTCTTTACTAAGCTGAAGATAGTCCAATCATCAAAGTAAACTTCCATAAATGTGTGGATGAACTCTTTGAACATTGTGACTACTACTCGTGAAACGATAGCAGGGGAATTCTTGAGTCCAAATGGAATCACTGTATACTAGAAGGATCCCCATTCAGTGGCAAACGTAGTCTTGATGTGATCTTCAGGTGTGATTTTGATCTGATGGTACCCTAAGAACCCAGCTATGAATGAGTACGCTTCCTCCACTCCTATGCTATCGAGGATTTCATATGAGAACGGTGTAGGAAAGGGATCATGCACACATGCATCATTCAATTTGCACAAGTCCACATAGATTCATATCTCTCCCTTCGTCTTTTTCTCTTGAACCACCATAGGGCTTACCTAGTTCGACTGTTCGACTGATTTGATGATACCTATGGCAAGAATTTTATCAATTTCTTCCTTAACCTTTTGCTTATACTTAGGATTCAGATGATACGACCTTTTCTTGACAGGGCACGCATCTAGTTTTAGCATGATGCGCATGACCCCTAGGTCCCCTGTGATCCCCTTAAGTTCTGAGAACTTTTTTGGGAATAATACTTAGTATTCCGTGAGTAGTTCGACAACATTGCCTACTGTATCATCATCCCAATAATCCCCAATTTTAGCTAGCTTGGGCTGCTCTTCTGTGCCAATGTTGAATTCTCGCAACTTCAAATGTTGCGTAACAACCACATTTTGTAGTGGAGGTCCCACAACTGCGCGTTCTCCCTCAGATTCTGGGATAGAGACATTGCATGGATCCTCATCGCATTCTTCTAAGGTTATATTGTGGCACTTGGAAATATCCTGCATCTATGTTTCCCATGTCGGTACCCCAAGTGTTGCGTAGGGGCGCGATTCATCAAAAATGAAGAGTTCTGTATCCTATAGAGCTTTGTCAAGTGCCTCTGTTCCCCCTGTTAGCACTAATGTCCCTACAAATTCATATTTTAATGTTTCCCAGTGGTGGGTGCACTGATGTAGCTCCACATCTAAGTACCATGCGGTGGGAATTGGTCCCAAGGCATGAATAAATAGGTGAACCCAGTCTTTTGTAGTCTGGTCACATCATTTTTCCATCCAAGTGAATAGATGCTCGCACGGGTCTCCAAGGCCAATGAATTTTTTTACGTGCAAGTGGGTCAGAGGTTTGAATCGAAAGATCATCATATATCGACATTCTTCCCAATCCTAGAATGCCCCCTTATGCGTATCCCACCACCTCACAGGTGTTGCACGCATGGCTAGATTAAGGGACCATCACCTTCACTCTCGTGGAACCTCAGCCTCAAATGTTTGCAAAAACTCCTTCATACTACTAGAGCCATCAAGGTAGGGTATTTCTCTTACCTCGGAGGAGATGCATCAGAAATAATTTGTGATCCTAAGACATCGTAGGGTGGTAAAACTACTTCCCTTCCATAGAACTCCCACAGCCAAACCTCCCAACTCAAGATAGGCAATGGTTTCTGAGTTTGTTGGAACTCAACTTCCGCCATCTTTATTTAAAAAACAGTCCTTAAATTGGGTGGCGCTACTACTGCTCTGTGACAGAGCGCCAGTTGGCGCGACCTCTTTGCAGGATTTCCCCCATTGGCGCGAGTTCTTAACTATCTTCCCGCGCCAATGCAAAAGGAGATGTTTTTCATGATTTTTGCAAGGAGATGTCTTAAGGGCAATTAAAGCTCATGCTTAGAGGAATGCTTTGATGATGGTTTCAAGGCATGACAATGTTCACAGGTCACAAAATGGGTCCTCCATTGTGCGGGACGGGGAATGGTAGGGACGGTGACAAATTACTGTGTAACAGATGCCCCCTAAAGTATGAGGCCCGAGAGAGAGGGGTGAAATGCTTTACGAGAACATGTTCAACTGAAGGCCCGCCGTCGGAAAACCTGCGCAGAAAGATACAACTGATATCTCAAGTACATGATGTATATGTGGTATGGGCGCAGCCATCCGAAACAGAGTATGCTATAATCCGGATCCAGGGTATGGGCACAGCCATCCAACGAGGATCAAACAAATAGACTCAGGTATGGTCGCAGCCATCCAATCAGTGAGTCATGTACAGAATGATAATAATCCACAATCGCAGCCTGGATTACAACAGACACAATCCAGGGTCTCGCGCTCCATCTCGACCCAAACAAAGTACAAGTTCAAGCATGCGAATATGTGAGCTGAAGTCGAACATGCAAGAACATCGTCTGATTACCAGCCAATGATGAAAGCTGTTAACAGACGCGAGAGGAACCACCAATAATGAAAATGGCCCTCAAGGTACTACAGGTACAATCTACGGCGTGCGAATAAATGAGTTGACGTCGAACACCCGCAGAATCACTCGATCGGAGGTCAATGATGTAAACCTCACGTCGAATGCGACGAACCTGCCATTGAGGCATGCAGGCTCCAAGGTACCATCAGGAGTCTCTAGACCAACTTCTTGGATAATGAGTTGAAGTCGACAGGAAGTGACCTTGATCGAAGGTGGGCCATAATGATTCCCACATCATCGACACGAGACAGAGGAACATAATGTTTTGTTGTGAATCAGGACCATATGAGAAATAGAGGAAGGTTGATATAAGCAGAGGTCAACTTCTCTTGAACATATTGGCGGCACGACAATGGATTTGGCAGCATTTTGACATCAAAAGATCAGAGGTCATGATGGACGAGGCAAAGAGCAGATGAGAGGTCAAAAAGGATTATCCAAACCCATGGAGGCAAAGTGAAGAAACGAGATGAGATGTCCCCAACCCGACACGAATGCAGACAAGTGCCATGTTCAAGAGCGACATACTGCCGACGACAACGACGACGGTTCCATTTTTCCCCCACCATTTCTGGCGAGTACCCCAATTATTTTTTATAACAAGCTTGAAGGGGATAACATATGCTTGTAATATAAGTCCGCCCTTCGGGCGAATCCATCCTAGTACATTTAACGAGCCCTAGGAAGGAAGAACTCGGAGAACGTCATTTCGACTGAATCCGATGTCATCAGGGTTTAACGAGTCTGACAAAGGAAGAACTCGACATCTTTTCATGTTTAGAGAGTTTGAAAAGACAGCAGAAAAGTAAACTCCACAGGTCCCTTTTCGTAAATAGTTCCTCAGATCCGAAAAGGTAGAAAACAATATCCAAGAAAACCTCCTAGTCGCGATAGGCTAGGGTATTCCTTTTTCGTAATCAATCCATCCCAGCCCGAAAAAGGGGTAAACGTATACTGGGTAGATGTCGATTTGTGTCCATTTTAACGAGATCGAAACGACAAGGGCCTCGGCAATCTTTTCATGTTTAGAGAGTCAGAAAAGAGCTGAAAGATGACTCCTCCTGGAGGAACGAGTGGTATAAAGGGTAGCAACTGGTTCCGGTAATGATGGAACTGCTCTAAACAAATAAAGGTTAAGAGGCTGGCTAACAAGACCACTCATCGCAGCGGTTCCTCAGGAACGGGTAAAACAACCAAGTGAAGGCATATGATCGGCCAAGCAGATAATGACGATGGAGTGAGAAAACCAAGGCTCATCTGGCAAAAACAGGCTGATAAAAATGACAATCACAAGAGGTAAAATGGGGAAGGTTTCATTTTTACACAAGCTTGAAATCAGGAAACTCTGCTTGAAGTTGGTTTCATTTTTACACAAGCTTGAAACAAAGATAAACTATGCTTGACACCGGTTTCATTTTTACACAAGCTTGAAACGGAAACAAACTATGCTTGAAATAGTAAGCATGCCCCCAGCATGATGACTCAATTCGAGGTACATGCCCCCCAAGCTTCAGTCCATATGAAAAGCAGATGGAGTGAAGGTTCAAATTACAATATCAAAAGAAAAGACTCGACTGGGATTTTACGAGATCTTATCAAAGACTCGAATTGAACGGGAACGTGTTTCATTGTTTTAACGAGGTTGACACATTAAAAGAACTATCCTCAGACATCCTTGTTTCATTTTTTAAGGAGCTTGACACAATAAAATGAACTGTGCTCCGACAACCTTGTTTCATTTTTTAAGGAGCTTGACACAAGACAAGGAACTCTGCTCCGACAACCTTGTTTCATTTTTTAAGGAGCTTGACACAAGACAAGGAACTCTGCTCCGACAACCTTGTTTCATTTTTAAAGGAGCTTGACACAAGACAAGGAACTCTGCTCCGACAACCTTGTTTCATTTTTTAAGGAGCTTGACACAAGACAAGGAACTCTGCTCCAACAACCTTGTTTCATTTTTTAAGGAGCTTGACACAAGAAAACGAACTCTGCTCCGACAGACCCAGTTTCATTTTTAAGGAGCTTGACACAGGAAAAGAACCATGCTCCGACGACCTTGTTTCATATTTTAAGGAGCTTGACACAAGACAAGGAACTCTGCTCCGCACGAACTTCATCATAATGAACAGGAAGTCGTAGCTTCCAAGAGTTCCACTCCCGGTGGAAGGAAAACATCCTGGAAGTCAGGACCCAATGCCCCAAACACACTATGCACGACAGTATCATCGCTGAGTACAGGCACGGGATAGGTGGCCACATAGTTGACCTGCAGTGGGGCAGATACAACGGGTGGGTAAAAACCAGGAAGGGATGACGGCGGGCAGTACCATATCGGGACAAAGAATGAAAGATTTGATCAATGGTCACGGTCGTCCTTCATGTGAAGCACACCACACGAAAAAGGGAGAGACAAGAGCTCCCATGGCATAGGTGTAATCGCGCCCCAAAAGCAGATTGAAATCCAAAGGGCCTGGAACAACCATCACGTCCATATGGACGGTTTTACCTCCCAAAGTAACAGGTAACCTTGGAAGGATCCCTAGCGGTTAACTCGTTCTTCTGTTAAACGCCAACAGATTCTGCGTAACAGGCGCAAGTGGCGGTGAGCCAAAAGCTTGCCAAGTAGTCGAGGATAAAACACTAACAGACGCGCCTTCGTCTATAATGGTGCTGGGTACAACCAGACCAAAAGCCTGTACTGTGATCTCGAAAGGCACATAAGACGGAAGGCGGTATCCTACAAATCGACTCCAATCAAAGGAAACGACCAAACTACTTGGAGGGGCTACCATCGAACTGAGATGGTCTTCCCCTGGTGTTACGGAAGAAGAAGAAGCATCCTCCACGACCTCCATCTCGAAGGTGGGAGGGGTATCCTCTAGGATCTCCATCACGGGAGGTGGAGGAGCAACTTCTTGAGGTATAGGGACAAGAGAATCTTTCTCCAAGTCCGAGGAATCTGCAGAAACAAGAAGAACCTGAGGGATGTGAGGTCCACTCTCAACGGAAAAGACCTGGTGCACCGCAGACGGGGCCAGTTCAACCGATCCCATGACCAATGGTTGGTCGGGAACGAATTCCTGAATTTGAATTTCCGAGTGAGCGGAATCTGAACACTGAAGAAGAAAATGATGAGAAGAAGACGTAGAGTTTAAAAACTCTGTTGAACATGATGATATCTGATGGTACAAATGTCTTCTGGTTCATCCTTGGGCATGGAGTCTTCTCATTGTCATCAAGTGCCACTCCAGTGGTCAACAGGACTCAAGGAAAGTTGTTTATAACCAGCCTGGAGGCATGGTGTAGAAACAACTGAGTTGTCCAAAACTCGCTTGGCTTCATCCATATAAGGACAAAGGTGAATGGCATGGTGCCCTTCACACAACTTACAGGGATTGGTAATCTTACCCTGCTTCTTAAGAGTTTTACCAGCACTACCTGAAGACGTGCCCCCAACCTGACTCCCGAAAGCCAAAGGTAACGGCGGACGACCGCTGGACCATTCTTCAAGCACCTTGGGAATGCCAGGGTAGTCTCGAAGAAGATGGTCTCCCGTGCACAACATGCAAGGGAACTTGAATTTCCGTGGAGGGTTGGAAGGTTTATCAAGAGGAGGTGCATTAGAAGCAGCAGCTGCAGCCTTAACCTCTCTCTTATCAGACTTCTTCTTCTTCTTCTTAGCCACCTGGTTACTTGAATCCAGACTTTCACCAGGTGAAGTAGAAGAGGAGGACGCAGAAACAGGCGAAGAAGGGGAGAGGTCCACCTTGGAATCAACATGATGTTGTTCAGGTGGAGGAACTGATTGAATAGTAGCGGAGATATTCGGGACCACAGAGGTTGAGAATAACCAAACATGCAACCCAACAGTTAACCCAGGAAGGGACAACGTTGCCATATAAGGAGCACCAACATTCCCAAAAGGAGGAAAATGACCAGGATTCCCATCGGAGGGGATTCCTTGGTTGGTGAACTCTGGAAAAGTTGCCATTAGAAACGATCTTCAGAACAACACCCTAAGGAAACTAACTTTAACCAGGAATATTTCGTGGGCAGTTAATTTTTATGACATTGAAACAAAACTCTACCGTTTCATCTTTTAAGAGTCGAGAAACAGGAAAAAGGTGACTCTATCACTTTCAGATTGAAAAAAAGCGTGAAAGGACAAGCGCTTGATGACCTTTTCAAATTTAAAGAGTCAGAAAAGATCAAAATGACTGCTCATGAATGCTAGGCAAAGGGTGTACCAAATAACCGTGAATTTCAATATACACCTTGGTTTCAAAATGAAAGAGAAATCAACCAAGGACTTAACGTACGTGTAGGAAATCTCCCCGAATGCTGTGTCTGGTGTATCATGGGTATAGGGCGGCAGACTCGGCTTCCTATGGATAAAGGATTGAAACCTAGTGGGGTCTACCTTTATATACGTGACGGTACGGGGAGCACAAGTCCGTACTAGCACTATCTAAAGCCAAGAGGCGAACGACAGCTACTAGGTTTTAAGACGTCGGAACACGTCTCTAGCCTAGACCTCTAAATGTTTCGTTAATGTTTCAATGCTTCCTTAGGTAAATTGAGTAAATTTTATGGTTGATCTTCAATTATGTTTCGGTTTCAAGGCCCTACCGTATGTCATATGACAATCTCCTGTATGCAGCTACATGAGAAAAGAAAATTTTTCAATTCGATGAATGCTTATCTAGTTAAGGGAAGAGCTTCAAACAATGATGCAACAAACAACAAAACTGAAAAAGAAACTTTTCCAAACTAGATGACTTTCACTATCCAAAAGTATTCTAAAACATTCAACGAAGCGAATTATGCAATGTAATCTATGCAAAATTCTTTTTCCGAAAACTATGCAATTGTAATCTATGCACAATTTCCTTTTTCTCTTCAAATAATAAGAATGCACTCAATGCATTTTTCGATGGAATGAGAATCTACTTAATGCATGCTTTCAATGAAAGAGAATGCACACAAAGCGATTTTTAGCTCTCAATCATTAAACAATGTGATCTAAGTTCAATGATAAATCTCAAAATACTTTTCAATGCGATGTGATCTAATGCATTTTAACAAAAAGGACACTTTAAGACGAAAACTAGATAAACGCAAAGCTTCTTAATGAAGGATGAATGCAAAAGAGATGTAAATAAACACTAAGAATGCAATCGTTGTTTCAAAACACTTTGTAACAAAATTCCTCAAAAGTTGACAAAACACAAAGAGGACTTCCAAAGAATGAGATCAAAGAAGGCATTCATTCCCTTTTACATGAAGCAATCATGGAAAGAAGACATCCCAAACAATGAGCAATGTAATCTATGCTCATACAAGGAAAAGACCGGAAGGGAAAGACACACTGGTGAAGGATTTAGGGAAAAAATCTCAATTTTCATACATCCTGAAATTGGCACGACTTGTCCATTGACAACTAGCGCCAATTGGCAACAATTGGCGCGACTTGCACATTGACAACTAGCGCCAATGGCCAATTGGCGCGGGTTGCTAACTGACAACAAGCGCCAACGCCTGAAAATGAAAAAACAAAGAATTTCTCCCAACCAAGACCAGACTCACCACTTCAAGCAGAATCCAAAACAAACCCAGAAGCAAAGTACTGACCAAAAGAAGCTTCCGAACAAGGGTAACCCTACCACCTACAGGAAATGGCGCGACTGTCTGGCTGTAATCCGCGCCAGACAGGGGATGGCGCGAGTGATGAACTGACAAACTGCGCCAACTGGCGCGACTGTCAGGGCTAAACTCGCGCCAATCAAGCCAACTATGAAAAGGTGAAAATTCGGAAAAGCAGAGGTCAGATTTGATCCTCTGGGGCTGAACCAAAAGCCAAAACACAAAAGAACCCAGCCCAGAAGGCCAACCAAGCAAGGAAAACCACGAAACAATCAAAACGAGACAATTAAAACTAGACGATCCCCAGTGGAGTCGCCAAATTGTTGAGGAGGTAAATCCCCTCTGCGGACAGAGGCGATCCCTACTAGCCCAGCAGGGGTCTAGCAACAATCACAAAATGTTATAGCGCAGGTTCCTAGTTATGAATAAAAGACCAAAGATGGAGGCCTACCTGGAGTCCAATGCTATGATCCGTAGAAGAAAGCATTCCCGTTCCTCAGCCTTGGCAGATCACGATCCCTCCACGATCTCTGCGGATGGACACCTGCACATGCAAGAAACAACACGAATACAAGCATAAAATCCAGAATACGCAACTAGATATCAGTCAGAAAGGATATAACTCATATTAACATAAGTGAAAACAGAGTGGAACCATAACCATAATCATTCATTAAATAACAATCGAAAGAGAGTACAACCAATGTTCTGACGCCGCAGTCTCCTTCGGATGGGTCTCCAGTCGTTCACGTCTCGCAAAGCTCGCCAGGGAAAGGGAAAACATCTCTAGAGTCTCTCGACGATAGTCTCCTTACTTGAGTCGGCCTTAAGGGAAGAAAGAGGGCTCTTACAACACAAAGGCTCTTGGGAATTTGGAGATTCAAAGCTTAGGCACTTCAAGACTTTCAGCCCTTCAGCCCCTTCATCAATGGATGAAGGCTATATTTATAGAGGAGAGGAGGAGGTTGGGATCCCTACAATAGTGGAAGGGAGGCCTTATCCTTTGGGAGGTTCCCCATATGGTGGAAACAAGAGGCCAAAGGAGGAAGGTCGTGGTTATTCAGGTGAAACCACTCCTGATGACTCATCCACGAAGTTGTTGTAATCGAAACTTCGCCTCTTTTTTAAAAAACTTTCCAAAAGCAGAGTGGCGCGGGTGCTTAACTGGGACAGAGCGCCAATTGGCGCGGGCTCAGTGTTAATTTTCCCCCATTGGCGCGGGTACATAATGGGCTACCAGCGCCAAGGCAAAAACAGGTGTTTTTAGGGGTCTGCTCAGGAAATGATCAACAGAAGGAGTGTTGTCCTCATGGAAAGGGATGCAATGATGGTATTTGCAAGGCATGACATTGCTTATTGGTCACAGAAACGACCCTCCAATGGGCGAGATGGGGATTGTAGGGACGGTGACAAATTACTGTGTAACAATAAGCAAATATGATCAATGTAAGCACAATATTTAAAATAAATGATTTGAATAGAATATATTTGATCACGAACACAAACCCGAGAGACCCTGCAAACACAGATCGAAAGATAAAACTTTGGGATATCACAATGTGGGTTCCTCCATGTTCATGCTCAAGAGATGGTTGATTCCTTCGAGAATGTCCCCACTTTTGAGGCTTGATCCAAAGATATTTTTCTACGCAACTTCAAATAAACTCATTAGATCCACATGGGTTAGAAAAATACAATGAGAAAGAAATCTTAGAGATTTATTTGAAAATCTACTAAAACATTCCCTATCTAGAATAAATCTCTAAAACCAAATATTAGTGCAAGATATCTCTACTCTAACAAATCTTTTGCAAGCATATGGAAATAATAAACACAATACTACCAATAGAAAATGAAGATCGCGATCAAGAATTTTACCACAACCATAGATGAATAACACCTCATAGTCGAACCCCAAAGTCTTGTTATTTCATTGAAAGATGAGTATACAAAGTGGCAGAAACTCCCCAAGCATAAGAGCTCGTATTACATGATACAATATGAGAGCCCATGGCTCCATTATATAGAAAGTTGGGAGCAAATCCCAATGAAGAACCAAATGCCAAGTGGTGAGAGGGGGGAGATCACAAGGCAAATTCGAATTTGATAAGTGGAGCTCCATTTCCAAGTGTAAAAATAAGATTCTGGCAAGTGGACATCATTTTCTTCTTCCCTTATGTGCCAAATTCTAATTTTATGGTGGAATGACAAGCGCATATGGGTGGTAATCCATGTGGGGACAATTTCCCACAAAACTCTCCACCAAATATTCTCCCAAATCCTCCAAAATATGCACAAACTTCACAAATTCGAATTTCCAAGTAAGCAGCTTTCATTTAATACTAGAAATTCAATTTTATTTGAGCACATGTCTCTTCCTTGATTTTAGGAGTCCACATCACTTTGGGACTTCACTTTAACTCCATAATTTTCCACCTCATTTAGCATGTGTGGATATTTATTTTTCTCCATTTATTTAATTTTTGGCTTAATTAATTGTGAGATTTCCCACTAAACTTAGGAAAAGTGGGTTTTGAGGGTTCAAAACACATTTTTAACCCCTCAAATTGTGTCATAATAGAAAGCTGAGAGTGAGAGGTGTAATTTTGATTACTCTTACCCCATACAACTTCTCTATGCAACGCTTATTACAATTCAAATACGATTTTATTGCAATTTTCGACTTGCGGGAAATCTAAAAAAAATTAAAAAATCACTACCTAGACCTAACCAAATTCCACGATATTTTTTGTGTGATCTAGTATGGTAATATACATTGACTCTAGACACTAGGACCCACCCAAGGCCTCACCATCAAGCTGTACTTCAGCTTTGGGGTAAAATTGGAGGAAAAAACTCAATTAATTATTAAGTCTTGGTAGGAGATGATAATTAACCGAGTAAAAAAAAAACGTCCCAGAGTAATACTCACTTGTTGGCAAGGTCCTGTGTAAATTTATGAATCTTTACACTTTATGCAGAAATTATTTATTGCTAATCTGGTTATGCTTCTCCTACTTAGACAAGTTATTCACTGAATAAATTCAAGTTAAAATCGAAGAAAAACACATAACAGATCTCCACCAATCCAGATCTAGAACAAGTTCATGCACAGATAGACAAAGTGACAGTTATTTTTGGACAAATAGTCCCCGGAAAAACCCAATGCGGGAAAACCGGTCTCTGGCTGCTGGAGGGTTTTATTATTAAGAATTTTCTGAATTAGAATACAACAAGCCTGGGTTCCAGATCTAGAAAACCTGATAGAGAAATAATAGATCTACAACTCACTAGCTGATCTATGGCTAAAATAATGACTGATCCACACCCTCAAACGGGATTTACAGAACTCAACCAAAATTAGGGCCTAGAAACCCCAACGCTGCCCCTGAAGCCTCCGCGTCAGCCTTTGAAGCCCCTCTGACCCTCAATGCTGCTCCAGAAAGGTCTACATTACCCCAGACTGGGTGACACAGTCCCTACGCTGCCCCTTAGGGTCTCTACATAACCCTTGAGGGTTTCCTGCTGAAAAATCGCGCTGTCCTTGGAGGGACTGTGTTGTCCTTGCTACTGCAGCTTCCCTTCTTCTTTGTGCTGTCCTCTGAGCTGACCTCTGCCTCTTGTGTATTCTAAACCCCGGGATTAGATCATCCCCTTGGCCTAAATTCCCCTCTCTGCAACTGAAACACTTCTGAGAATTCTTAGCAAACCCGCCATAGAATCTTAGCTTAGCTTCAGTGCTCTACCTCTGTGTGTCTTTACAAATGACCCCAAGTCTTTCCTTTATACTTTTCTCGTTGGGAAACCAACGGCCATGATCAGATCTTGAATCAGTGGCTAAGATTAAAAGAAAGCTTGATCCGTGTGACTTAAGACAATTTCATCACATGGTTAATTAAATTTACTTCAATTATTTAAGTTCCCTAAGTTTTAACTTAAGAAATACATTAAAATAATTAATTAATTTAATATCTCCTAAACCAGATGAAATTTCCCAAATCAATTTCTGGGTCTTGTAGATCAAGTGTACTTTAGTCCCTCCACAAAATTTGGGAGCTAGAGCACAACTGATGCCACCCCATATACACAAAATCTCAACACTCCCTCTTAGCATCAAGGGTGTGCTCTAGCAATACATCACACTATACATTACATGACTTTGAGTACTGGTTTTGTGCTGCTGAAGCTTGGCCTACGTAAGCCAAATCTGTACTGCGTAAGCCGACTCCCTCTGCACTACTGAAGTCACATCAGCCCCTTGTGCTAAAATCTCTCACGCTGCTGCTGCATTGCGCTGTCCCTCTGAAGCCTTCTACGGTGTTGCTGCTCTGCTCTGCGTTGTTGCTGCTTCTACGCTGCTGCTGCTCTGCTCTGCGCTGCTCCTCCCAGTCTTCAGATCTGCCTCTGCTTCATCTATGATCTATGCACCCATTGCTCCACTTGTCTTGCGACTGTCTTAAGGCTGCCGTAGCTCGCATGTGATCCAAGAGATGAGCTGCTCAAGGATCCTTCCTTCTCCTTTGTAGTTCCTCTACATATACATGTCACCCCACCTCCGTGGTTCATGAGCACTCATGGCTGCATCATCTTCTGACCCATCATCTGCCACAACAGCATTGGAAGCAGATGCTTCCTTGTCCTTTTTCTTCTGAGGACAATTGCTGGCAAAATGTCACATTTCACCACAATGGAAGCACTTGATCTTTGAGAGATCCTTCCTCTTCTTTGGCTTCCTCTTTGATGCCAAGGCTGCATCTTCTTCATCTTCCTTCTTTACTTTGCTCAATCCAGAGTTGTGCTACTTCTTGGTGAATCTGTGGAGTTCTTCTTGATGCAGAATTGACCACAAGTTGTCCCAATTTGGGAGGTCTCCTCTGCCCAAGATACTTTGAACTAAGGTTTCCCACTCATCTGTGACTGCTTTGAGGGTAGTCTTGACTATCACATCGTCATCCACTTTTGCACCCGTTGCAGTCAGCTGATCTCTGATTCACTGCAATCTGAAGAGAAAATGTTCCATGTCTTCTCCCTTGGTCATCATGAATGACCTCATTTGAGTCTCCAACAACATCTTTCTTTGGACAGATTTTCCCTCATATAGGGAGATCAAGGCCTTCACTTCCCATTAGCTGTCTTCATCTCAGCTAAGTGTGGTACAATATGGTCCTTGATTCCATCCATAATCAGCTGCTTGGCATGCCCAGTAGACTCCTTATGCTTCCGAAGGAGATTCGGATTGGTCGGTATGGCCAAAGTTTGCTCTGCATGGTCTTTAAGATTGTATGCCTCAAGGACTATCATGATCATTGCCTTCCAAACTGAGAAGTTTGAGAGGCCATTTAGCTTGTCCTGATCATGCAGTCCATGAGGAATCATTTGCTCAGAATGTGTCAAAACTTCATTTTCTCTTTGCTAGAGAAATGGATCTAAGGTCCTTGGTGAAACTGACACCTTCTGCTCTCTTTGACAACTGATTTACCTCCTTGGAAATCGACCAAATCAACTATGATTCATCTCTTCTTTGATCCTCTAATCAAACTGCAAGTTTCTTTTGGCTAGAAACTCTCTGAGACGCTGATCTCCTCCTGTTCTTTGTCACTTGTGCTAAGGCTAAAAATCTGAAAACTTCAGAAATTTAACCCCACCAGCATCTTCTGAATTTCTGCTGCTTTTCTGCAATCTTTTTTGGATCTGACAGATTCAGATCTGAATCACACTAGCTGGCTTCAGACCAATCCAGCGCTGCTTCTGAGCTGCCTCTGCGCAGTAATTGCATGGGCTTGCTAGGAGACAACGTTAGACAACGTCACCCATCCCTTTGCGTGAATCTGCCTCTAAAAACTGCGTTGTCCCTTCAGATATGCGTTTTTGCTGCTTTTCCAGTTGCTTCCTGCAGCTAGAACCTTCAGATTCTTGCTGGTGACCCTCCTAGATCTGCAATTGCTCCGATACCATGTGAAATTCTCAAGAGGAAAATATTTCTGCAATACTTGGTTTATTTCTTCTACTTATGAAATAAGTTATTTACGGATGCTTCAGTAAATTTTGAAATAAACACATTTGCAGATCTTCACTATTGTTAAGAGCATAAGAACAGAAAGATAATTTACACAAGTAACACAATAGAAACAACCACATGAACATAGTTATTTTTGGACAATTGTGCCCGGAAAAACACAATGTGGGAAAACCAGTGCATCAGATGAGGGTTTTATATTTATCTTTAGAAATGGAAAGTATATATACAGGATTTTTATGAGTAGAGAAAAATTAGCAAACACTTGGCTGAATTTTCTAGACCTTCCAGACAAATTTCAGACCCTCGGGGTGACCTCCTTCACCCTCTGCGTCATCCAGCGTGAGAGCTTTGCGCAGTCCCTCTCTGGACTGCGTGATTCTGCGTGGAGGGGTTCTTGTTGCTGATCAACTCACCCTTCCCTTCATCCTCCTGACTTCTACTTCCCGATAATTGACTCCTCCCTCCTCATTCTGCTTCTGCAACCCAACCTCTACAAACTCACCCACTAAAATCGAATTCTCTTGCTTCAGAATTGATTTCCTTCGGGTACTGAGAGTGTCCCCGGCTTAATTTCCAAATGGCCCTCAAGTCTCTTCTTATAGTCTTCCTGCTGACGAATCAACGGTCAAGATCATATCATTAATCAATGGCTCAGATTAAAAGATGACTTGATCTTCGTTTTCTAGAAGATTCACACTCTTCTCTATTAATACCCTTTGTTATTGCCTGTCGTCTACACCTATCTACAGTTGGTGGGAAAAGCCTTTAAGCCCACAAGGTGTGGTTGGTGGCAAGGAACTCAGAGAAGAGACTATCACACTAATCCCGACTCTCTCCGTTTAAGCTATCTCCTAGGTTAGCTATGGGGGGTGGTCCCTAAATGGAAAACTAAGTTAAAAGATGTGAGTTTCTAGGAGAGTTGTTAGAGTTAAATAGATTACTTCTTAAGATTTATAAGCAAAAAGTGATATGAGCAATAACCATCAATACATAATTTAAATAAGCATAAAGCATATGAAAATCAGTGCCTTCAAAGTATTGCTCTTTGAATGAAAATGTATTTGCTTAAATGAAGTAAAATTCTTTCAAATGGAAAACAAAAATAATTCTAAAAAGTGAAACAAGAAAATGTTAGCGCAAGATATTGTAAATGCTTTCAAGATAAATAGATTTATGAATCAAAGCATGAGAAACTATCTTGCTCAAAAAGAAACAATTAGTGTTCTATTTTGGAGAATGTAAATGAGATGATAGAAAAACTCAAATGTTAGACCAAGATAACAACATGCAATTAAATTTGCAACACCAAATAAGGGTATTTGCCAATGAAACAAGATATATCAATCATCCATAAGCATAATGGCCATTAAAATGACAACATGCAATGAAGTTGCAAAAGTAAGCAAATTTCCAAGTACCATAGAATTAAACTTGTTGCAAAATTTAAGGAATTAAAATGCTTGCATCCAAAGTGCTTCTTGAGATAATATTTGCATGTGAAACTTTAAACCATCAAGATAACAAAAAAGTTTGAGAAATTTGCAAGTAAATGTGATGAGATAGTGCTCTTGGTTTATTTTATTAATTAGTTCTAAAGCAAAGTTACAATTGAACTCTAATCCTTAGACCTCACCCTCGCCCAAATATTTGGATCTCATAGTGAGGAGTCCATTGAAGGTATAGGGTCCCTAAAATGTCTATTCAACCAACTTAAGTTGGCGGTAAATTTTAGTGATGCTTGGGGCATGTAAGATCTAAAAGTAAATTAACATGAAAATGAAAATTCAACTTCAACTTGAAATATATTTGCTTGTCATGAAATAAAATGTAGTTTTACGTGATGCATCAAACTTAAGATTGAAGAGTGTGCTCAATGGTGAAGCATAAGCAAATTTGAAGTATGATTTCAAGCTAAATAAGCTCAAGTAAAGATACTTGCATATTAAAAAAAATATGAATTTGCTATGAAAGTAAATGCTCTTAAAACTTGTAGCAAATCAAAGTGAATAGCTAGTGAAATGAATGAAATGCATGGTTGTGTTAATTGACCAATTAAATGATATGCACGCAATTTAAAGAGATCAACAATTCACGCCACAAGTCCTCTCCAAAAGTGGAGAGATTGGGATGCCAATGGGTAAAACCCACACTCCCAAAATTACAATTTTTATTGGTTGTTAGAGGTAAGAGACTATGAAGCCTCCTACAAGCTCAAGGAAAACCTTTACATATGAAACTTGAGGTCTTAGACTTACGCTTGATGAGAAATTTCTGCAATATAAAGACTCAATAGAAATCAGATTTTTACAAGTGAAGAAGAGAGGCTAAACCTCCTCAATGCTCACGACCAAGAGAGAGAGAGAAGAAGCCACAAAAGGAACTCAATTTTCCTCAAGGAAGCTCCTTAACTGCCCACGACCAAAGGAAAAAGAGAGAGTCCTCCTCGTTTGACATTAGAGCTCAAAGGTCCTGCAATGATTTGTTAGTAGTTTCTTGAAAGTGAATCCCACAAGTTGCTACAAGAAAACAAGTTAGAAAAAGAAGACTACAAAAAAACAACCAAGTGTTAGACAAAAAAAATCACAAAATATTGCACAATAATCTACAAAGGGCTAAGCCAAAGAGTTCGAGTAAACTCTTTTCTTTGCTTAGTCATCTTCAAACTCTTAGAGAGAAAATGAAAGCAATGAAGTATAATGTTTTAAAAGATATTCAAATTTAGAAGTATTCGGTTTGTATACAAGCTATGTCCCAAAACCCCTGCAAAACCACTTTGTAAGATAAGACTATGAAGGCTCAAAGAACAAATGAGAGCTCCTTTGAGAATGTATCAAGAGTGGGTTGGTCTCTCCAAAGACTTCCCCCAACACTTGATTATTTGATCCCAACATGATGTTCCCTCTACAAAACTTCAATCAAGAATTAGTTCCATATAGATCTAACAATAAACAATGATAATAAATTCTAGAGATTTATTTGAAACCAACTAGAGCATTCTATACCTAGAGCATACTCCTAAATCAAATGTCAATGTAAGATAGCTCTACATTAACAAATCTACAAGAGCATATGGAAACAAATTAGATCAAAGCATGAGTAAAAAGAATTATACCAATGATCAACAATTCATCACACTCCAAAAGGAGGAACACCTCATGAATGAAACCCCAAAGTTTTTATTGATATTTTTGGAAGTGTGCAAGGCAGCAGCGCTTCCGCAAGCACAATAGCTAGTTGCAAGATACAATATGAGAGCCCATGGCTCCATTATATAGAAAGTTGGGAGCAAATCCCATTGAAGAACCATATGTCAAGTGGCGAGAGGAAGGAGATCTCAAGGCAAATTCGAATTTGATATATGGAGCTCCATTGCCAAGTGTAAAAATCGAATTCTGGCAAGTGGACATAATTTTCTTCTTCCCTTATGTGCCAAATTCGAATTTTATGATGGAATGACAAGTGTATATGGGTGGTAACTCATGTGGATACAATTTTCAACAAAAATATCCACCAAATATTCTTCCAAACTCTCCCAAATATGCATTAACTTCACAAATTCGAATTTCCAAGTAAGTAGCTCTCATTTAATGCCGAAAATACAATTTTATTTGAGCACATGTCTTTTCCTTGATTTTAGGAGTCCACATCACCTTGAGACTTCACTTTAACTCCTCCATAATTTTCCACCTTATTTCCACTTCATTTAGCATGTGTGGATATTTATTTTTCTCCATTTATTTAATTAATGACTTAATTGATTGTCAGATTTCCCACTAAACTTAGGAAAAGTGGGTTTTGAGGGTTCAAAACACATTTTTAACCCCTCAAAGTGTGTCATAGTAGAAAGTTGAGGGTGAGAAGTGTAATTTTGATTACTCATACCCCATACAACTTCTCTAGGCAACACTTATTACAATTCAATTACAACTTTTTATTGCAATTTTCGACTTGCGGGAAATCTAAAAAATTAAAAAATCACTACCTAGACCTAACCAAATTCCCCGAAATTTTTTGTGTGATCTAGTATGATAATATACATTGACTATTGAGACTAGGAATCACCTAAGGCCTCACCATCAAGCCGTACTCCGGCTTTGGGATTAAATTGGAGGAAAAAACTCAATTAATTATTAACTCCTGGTAGGGAGATGATAATTAACCAAGTAAAAAAACCTCCCAGAGTAATACTCACTTGTTGGCAAGGTCTTAGGCTACCTAGGCCTGTTACAGACTCAATACTGACTCAAAACTCATCATTATTAGCATCACTTATTACAATTCCCTGTAGGGCGTGGAATCTGGGTACAAGAGAAAGATGATGAGAAATAGAAGTAGAGCTTAAAAACTCTGTTGAACTGATGATATCTGATGGTACATGTGTCATCTGGCTCATCCTTGGGCATGGAGTCTTCTCATTATCATCAGTTGCCACTCCAGTGGTCAACACTCTTTAATTATTTAATCTCCCTAAGTTTAAACTTAGGGTCTGCATTAAAATAATTAATTATTTTTAATAAAGTCATAACTGAGTGGAATTTCCACAAATGATTTATGGCTTCTTTGGATAACTGATGTCCAAGCCTCTCTTCCAAAAATGAGACTTAGCACACTTTTGGATGCTATAGAAATCAACACTCCCTCTTGGCGAGGAAGGTGTTTAAGCAAGGTACCGTTGTACTGCTCTGACTCTACATCATCTGCTGTGCTGTTGCTTCTTGTATTGCTGCCTTGTCACTGCATCATCCGTATTGCAACTCCCTCTTCTTCTGAAGACCACCCTTTCCTCTAATGGAAGGGGTTCTCGACCATCCCCATATTCTTTTTGAAGTAAGTGAACTTGATCTCACTTAGAGCCTTTGTGAGGATATCTGCTACCTGTTCTCCTGTAGGAGTTTCCTAATTAGCACCGCTAATTGGAATATTTGATTTTTGTATAGTTTTGCCACCTATAGTTAATTGATAAATAAAAGTGAGAAAAGAGGGGTCAACTCACTTAAATAAAATAAAGTGCTTCCCTAGTAGGAGCAACGTTATAACTTAAAGGGGAGTCTTGGGGGTCCACACCACATATGAGGGAGGCCTCACGTAGCCTCTAGGAGCATCTGCGCAGACTTATGAGGAGCACGTGGAGAGAGGGGGACCACGTTAGGGTTTTTTAGGAGAGCTAGCGTTATAAAAGGTGGGAAAGCCATTTCATTTGGCATTCTTGTTGTTGATGATATTTGAGCTAGACTTCTGTCTTCTTGAGCACACTAGTCAGCTTAGGCCTGGCTCCGCAGCATCTGCTGAAGCCTACTAGTGTGAACTGAGTGTTCTGCCTGGAGATCTCACCCTTAGCCTCAGGGGACTTCGAGTGCCCTTTCCTGGGCAAGGTCTTTCTGGCTGCCAGCTGAGGATTTGGTTGGTTTGCGGAGTGAGGCCGGGCTTCTTTTAAGACCTGGGCATAGCCCCTAGAGATAGTGGACACAAGCCTGGGATAGGCTCCTATTGCGGGGCATTCGACGATTCAAGCAGGCCTTGGGGGAATAAGCATTTATCGCCTGGAGAGAGACAGAGTTTTATGGAGTTGTGCCCCATCTCAAAGATATTTCATTTAGTGACCGTTACTTGGCCCGGAGGGACAAATGCTTTTCCGAGGAGGGTTCTCTGGGTGATTTTCTGAGGGTGTGAATTTTGTTATGGTTTCGGTTTGTCCGAGCGGTGAGCATGTGTGATCTAAGATTTTCAGCTCATTCCGGCAAGGGATCACTCTTAGCTTGCATCTATCTCCCAAGAAGAAGAAGCATGTTAGCTTTCTTCCCCAAACAATTGACGCAGCTAGGAAGTGCCATTTCCTATTTTTCTGAGAGGGCTCTTCACTTTCCTTGTGCAAGGATAGGTGCATTTATTCTGATTATCCATTGTATCTCATTATATTCTCAGATTAATAAAATGGCTTAGCATTCCCGGCATTTTTATGTGTATTTGCTTTATGTTATATTTCCGGCGTTTTCTATATTGTCGTATGCTTGTATTGCTATCTATTTCCCATTCGGGATATTATAGTGGTATCAAAGCATAGATCTGGCTCAGCCTGTGGAGCTAGCAGTCTATGAGGCCGAGGGATAGACCCCATATTTGTTACCGGGGTAAGAAATACAAAGACGTTGAGCGTAGGTTGGAGAACACCTACGGAGAGGGGGACTGTGTTCGAGTGGTGGATACAGATCAGGAGCAGCCCGAGATACACAGAGATCAGGGGCAGCCTGAGACAGATTCAGAGCAGGAGCAGCCTGTGAGGAACGCAGAGCAGCAGGGTCCTATGGCAGACGAGGAGGATGCGAGGAGATTTAGAGAGGCGCTCCTCCAACACATGCAGGATGTGTCACAGAGACTCATTGCACTGGAGGTTAGGCAGCGAGAAACCCCAAGGGGTTTTCAGATCGGTGAGGGATCAGGCACGTCACACCATATGCGGGAGCGTGATGCTATCCCCATCGTGGCATCGCATGCACCCACGCAATCCACTATGCCCACTTTCCTAGCAGAGGACACGGGGGCGGAAGCACTGCGGGAGCCGGAGGTTGACCCTAGCCAGATGGACGCCTACATTGCAAAGTACCTGACACGCAGGCCGGCGATCAAAGATCTTATCTCATTTAGAGATTATGTTCAGCTTCAGCGTGATGGTAGACCCCGTGATCATCACAGGGGACACAGACATCATCATGATGACCACCGCGCAGCTAGCAGATTTCATTTGCCCATGTTTGATGGTTCATCAAACAATTCGGCAAAGTCTTGGGTAGAGAAGTTGGATATCTATTTCCAGCTTAATCAGATGTCGCAGTCAGAGGCCATTAAGGTGGCAACATTACATCTGGAGGGTGAGGCCCAGGACTGGTGGTTTCATGGGATGACTACACTCGGGCATTCTACAGTGGGGACATATGCCGAGTTTACCCGGAGGGTGATAGAGAGTTTTGACAGGAGGGATCCGGAGCAGCACTTTGTTGAGCTGACGAAGCTCAAGCAGACTGGGAGCCCAGAGACTTACATTTCAGATTTCTTGAGGGTTTCAGTGATGGTGCCAGATCTATCCGCAGCTCGGATGGTCTACATGTTTGTGGATGGGTTGGCAAAGCCACTTCGTGGCCTAGTCAGGTCGACTAGACCAGCTACACTTCAGGATGCCATCAGCAGGACCCGAGGTTTACAGGATGTCTTACCCAGGACTCGGACACCTTACCCCCAGAGACAGGCTTTCCAGCCTAAGGGGAAGGACACGAGGATTCCGCCTCCCAAGGGGAATCCTGGACGAGTACAGGGTGATGATGTGACCTGGAGGAAGAAGCGGTTGTGCTTCACTTGCCAGGAGCCATGGGCGCCGTGACATAGATGTGCTGCAGGGAAAGCACATTTCATTGAGGTCTTCTCCGAGAGCAGCGGGGAAGAGGATGAGGAGGATGATGTGGAGGCAGGAGATTGTTATGCAGCGCAGGGTACCTTACCACCCCCACCACCACCAGCAGGTGGTGAGTCGTTTGCACCCACTGGAGGAGCTCTAGCAGCATTACGGGGAGTTCCCAAGTACTTGACGCTGCGCGTACGGGGGACAGTGCGTGGCCAGCGAGTCTCAGTCTTGGTCGACAGTGGGGCAACCCACAATTTCATCGATGCACAGATGGTTGAGCGGAGAGGTATACAGATTGAGAGTTTTGATGGATTTTCGGTTTTGGTCCCAGGAGATCAGACCATGGTGTGTGCTCGATATGTTCCCGAGTTGTCAGTGACGATGGGCACCTATACATTGACAGATCATTTTTTTGTGGTCGATATTCCGGACACCAACATGATACTGGGTGTTCAGTGGCTTATTACTCTAGGGAAGGTCACGACAGATTGGAAGGCCCTAGAGATGGAGTTGGATGATCCCAAGACAGGGAGGCATGAGAAGATACGGGGACAGCACACATACCCGCCTCAGACTGTGTCGGCACACAGGATGGAGGCTACCTTCCGTAAGGGAGACATAGAATGGGCAGTAGAGCTGCGGGCATCGGAGGCAGCAACTACAGGACAGGCAGTGCATCCAGAGATACAGACTATCCTTGACAGGTATGCCATAGTATTCGGGGATATTCCGCCAGGGCAGCCACCAGATCGGGAGTTTGAGCATACCATTGAGCTGGAGCAGGGGATACAAGCAGTGATCACCACACCTTATAGGCATCCCAAGGCCTATCGGGATGAGATTGAGCGTGCTATTCAGGAGTTGCTGGCCCTTGGACACATTCGGCCGAGCACGAGTCCTTTCGCTTCTTCCGTGGTGTTGGTGAAGAAGAAGGACAGCACATTGCGGATGTGCATTGATTACAGGGCTCTGAACAAGAAGACCCTGAAGAACAGGTACCCCATTCCCAGGATCCATGAGTTGATGGACGAGTTGAGGGGAGCATGCTTCTTCTCAAAGATTGATTTGAGATCTGGGTACCATCAGATTCGCGTGAGGGAACAGGACATTCCCAAGACCACCTTCAGGTGTCATTATGGGCACTTCGAGTTTCTGGTTATGCCTTTTGGGTTGACCAATGCACCCGCTACCTTTCAGTCGTGCATGAACCATATCTTCAGGGGTCATCTGAGGAAGTTTGTGCTGGTCTTCTTCGATGACATACTCATCTATAGCAGGACGTGGGAGGAGCATCTCCAACATATTGAGACAGTATTGCACATCTTGGAGGAGCAGCAGTTCTATGCCAAGCTCTCCAAATGTGAGTTTGGATTGACGGAGATGATGTACTTGGGGCATATCATAGGAGTGGACGGGGTGAAATTCCACGAGGAGAAGATTAGGGCCATTAGAGATTGGCCAAAGCCGAGGAACGTCACTGAGCTTTGGGGATTTATTGGCATTTTCACTTACTACAGGAAGTTCGTCAAAGGTTTCTCACAGCTTGCTGCACCCCTCACAGATTCGACGAGGAAGGGGGCATTCAGTTGGTCGGACACAGCACAGCGAGCTTTTGATAAGCTCAAGGAGGTGATGAGTAGCTGCCCCGTGCTTGCATTGCCGGATTTCACACAGCCATTTGTTTTGGAGTGTGATGCGTCAGGAGAGGGGATTGGCGCGGTATTGATGCAGGGTGGTCATCCTATAGCTTTTGAGAGCCGGAAGCTCCTTCCGCATGAGAGGTTGTATCCCATATATGACAAGGAGATGCTAGCCATCATGCATGCATTGGCCAAGTACCGGCAGTATTTAGTGGGCGGCAGATTCAGGGTGAGAACAGATCACAACAGCCTCAGGTACTTTCTGGAGCAGAAGCAGTTGCAGGAGAGGCAGCAGAAGTGGATCAGTAAGATCCAAGCCTATGACTTTGACATTGAGTACGTCAAAGGCAAGAATAACGTGGTAGCAGATGCCCTTTCACGGAGACCGGCCACGTTATCTCTTATGAGCTTGGACGCTGATTGGAGAGCTCGACTGTTGGTGGAGTACTCCAAGGACAGGTTTGCATGTGAGGTGTTGGATGGAGAGGTAGCAGATGATAGGTACAGGGTGGTTGACGAGATTATCTATTACAGGGACAGGATCTTCTTGACTAAGGGATCTCAGCTTAAGAAGAAGATACTCCATGCTTCACACGATTCTCCATTGGCGGGCCATCATGGGTTCACCAAGACCTATAGAGCCATCAGAGAGACGTTCTCATGGAAGGGCCTCAAGGAGGACGTACTCCAGCATGTCAGGGAGTGCGATGTTTGTCAGAGAAACAAGGGAGAGATGAGCCATCCGGCAGGGTTGTTGCAGCCTCTTCCCATTCCAGAGGGGAAATGGGAGAGCATATCGATGGACTTCATCACAGGGTTGCCCATGGTGCAGGCCAAGGACTGCATCTTTGTCGTCATTGACCGACTGACGAAGTATGCTCATTTTTTCGCCGTATCCGCACACCACACAGCAGCACAGGTGGCCGAGCTGTTCTTCAGGGAGATTTTCAGGTTGCATGGTCTACCTAAGACCATTGTCAGTGACAGGGACAGCCGCTTCATGGGCGGATTCTGGCAAGAGCTTTTCCGTCTAGTGGGGACAGAGTTGACGCCGAGCACTAGTTATCACCCATAGACAGAGATAGTTAACAAGTGGCTGGAGGGCTACTTGCGTAACTATGTCAGTGGACAGCAGAGGGCATCGCTGAAGTGGCTGCATTTGGGAGAGTATTGCTACAACACGACGCATCACATGTCCATTGGTATGTCGCCATTCTATGCTTTGTATGGATATCATCCTTTATCTTTTGTGGACATGATGTTTGGTGCTAGCAAGGCTCCGAGAGCCAAGATATGGATCCAAGAGAGTCAGGATATCCTCCGAGCTCTCAAGGATAACATGGCCACAGCGCAGAATCAGCAGAAGCTGTATGCTAATAGGGGTCGGGTGGAGAGACAATTTGAGGAAGGAGACTTGGTCTACCTGCGATTACAACCATACCGACAGTCTTCACTTAAGCAGAAGGGGGCTGAGAAGCTTAAGCCCCGTTTTTATGGGCCATACAGGGTGATATGCAGGATTGGGCAGGTTGCATATGAGCTAGAGCTGCCCCAAGGCAGCAAGATTCATAACATTTTTCACGTATCATGCCTGAAAAAGGCATTGGGCCAGCAGGTGACGGTCACAGATGAGCTACCACCCACGGATGATGAGGAGCATCTGGTGTTGCAGCCAGAGGCTATTATTGATACCAGGGAGAGGCAGCTGCGGAGCAGGACGATCCGGGAATTCTTGGTGAGGTGGAAGAATTTGCCGGATGAGGATGCCACTTGGGAGGATGAGAAGATTTTACAGCATCCATCACTTCAGTTGCTTGAGGACAAGCAACATTTTGCCGGGGGAGACTGTAATATTCCTAATTAGCACCGCTAATTGGAATATTTGATTTTTGTATAGTTTTGCCGCCTATAGTTAATTAATAAATAAAAGTGAGGAAAGAGGGGTCAACTCACTTTAATAAAATAAAGTGCTTCCCTAGTAGGAGCAACGTTATAACTTAAAGGGGAGCCTTGGGGGTCCACCACACATATGAGGGAGGCCTCACATAGCCTCTAGGAGCATCTGCGCAGACTTATGAGGAGCACGTGGAGAGAAGGGGACCACGTTAGGGTTTTGAGGAGAGCTAGCATTATAAAAGGTGGGAAAGCCATTTCATTTGGCATTCTTGTTGTTGATGATATTTGAGCTAGACTTCTGTCTTCTTGAGCACGCTGGCTGTTTAGCCTGTCTGCAGCACTGTTTAGTGCGACTGAGTGTCTCCGGTCGGAGATCTCACCCTTAGCCCCGGGGGACTTCGAGTGCCTGCTCGGGCAAGGTCTTTTCTACAGTTTTCAGCGGAGGATTTGGTTGTCGGTTTGCGGAGGAGCTGGGCTTCTTTTGGTGACTGCGCAGTCCCTAGGAGAGAGGACGCAGTTCTGGGAGGAGGTGTTCTATTGCGGGTTTTTCTGCAGGAGATTCAGTGTCATTCGGTGTGGAGGTTCAGTATTTATCAGTTGGAGTGTTTCCTGAGGAGTTTGTGGCTCCATCTCAGCATATTCCATTTGGCATCTGCGCTGGGCCTGGAGGGACAACGTTTTTCCTTGAGGATGGTTTCTGGGGTGATTTTCGGAGGTGGTCCATTTTGTTTATGGTTTCTGGGTTTTGTCCGGAGCTGGTTAGCAGTATTGTCTGCGGGATGCCAGCTCTCCATAGCGACAAGGATCACTTGGGTTTACCCATTCCAAGAACAAGCAGTTTTTAGCTTTTCCAGCACTGACGTTAGCTTTCTTGTAGCAAATTATTTCCTATTTTTCTCAGAGGGTTCTTCTACTTGCCTCAGGTAAGGATAGGTGCATTTATTCTGATTATCCATTGTATCTCATTATATTCTCAAATTAATAAAATGGCTTAGCATTCCCAGCATTTTTATGTGTATTTGCTTTATGTTCTATTTCCGGCGTTTTCTATATTGTCGTATGCTTGTATTGCTGTCTATTTCCCATTCGGGATATTACATCC